>JAGFPH010004250.1:5118-30978 GCA_018207615.1 Philaenus spumarius
AATTTTAAAATATATGCTTCCTGTGAAAATAACAATGGTAAGTAGTCCCATAACAGAAAGTTTTAATCCATTGGTGTTGTTTAATCCATACCATAATTCATGGTGTTTAATGAATAAATAAACCCTTGAACCGAATAAAAAATTCCGAAAGTATACTCACAAGAATTAGCATCTATTTTGTTTTCCGTCGGATTTTCTTGAAATTTGGACAATAACATAAATACATAATGTATACGTATCAAAAATACTTAATTTTGCCTTTTTAACCAATGTCATATGTTTGTTGAAAGTAAAGAAACCCATGAGCGTCGGGCGGCAGTCGAAAAATTATCTAACTGATATGATTCTGAGCTGCGAGCGTTAGTCAACGCAAATCCGCCGCTTGTATCGTAGCCAGCCAACCGTGTTTAACAAGGAAACTCCATCAGTTAGATAATTTTCGTGCGCCGCTTGCACCTGCTACTGCCGCCCGCCGCCCACCGCTCACCGCTCACCGCTCACCGCTCGTATCGTAGCCGAGGCTTTATACTACTTCTGTTTGTTATATATTTAGGATTATTTGTGTTAACTTGTTTATTTACTCATCTCAGCTATTTATATATGTATAGCCAACAAAATATCAAACTAATGAATATGACTTTCGGAAAATACAATTATTATTAAATCATTTACTGGAGTAAAAAGATGGTTGATAAAATATTTCAAAGTTAATAACATTATCCGTTATTTAATTGAAATAATTGCATCTACAATACAGAGATTACAACGGATCAACGTTTAGAACATATCTCTTATAACAGCTACAATTTATCAGATAAGCTTAGCAGTAATCCTTTAAATAATTAGTGTTTATAATATTTGTACATAAATTTAACAGTTACTGATATTTAAATGTTACTAGGACATAACTGGAAGTCAATCGAATCTTCATAAACGCATCCAAGCAAAATACAGAACTCAACTACAAACTGAGGAAAAATTAAAGTTATTCATAAACGGAGTTGCCAATTTTCTAATCGCAAGTAGTTATTCTAGAGAATTATACTTTTATCCTGTTTAATTTAAAATTATACTATGGGAAAATAATGCTTATATTCGTCTCCTTTCAAACCCACACTGGAACTTTTTGGTTCCATTGATTTTCTGAGACGCAATCTGGTAATCAAGGATAATAGACTATATGCATCTTGCAAAATGTGAACGGCACACTTTTGCGTTGACAATAATACAGTAGAGTAATTTAGAACTGTAACTTAAATGAAATTGTAGTGATAAGAGATAGTTCATTTCCATTCTTGTTCTAATAAAAATTTAATAATGTATTCTTATTGTAATATAAATAATTATTAGGTAATAATAATTATATTGTAGATCACACAGATCTGAAGATTCCAACGGTAACGTTGAGAAACATTATATTTAAGATATTTGTGAATATGTATGTTTTATTTATATATTGTACCGATTTCCAGTTTGGTGTTTAATACCAGGCTCAATTAGGACATATATTTATTTTGTTAAGTAAAAATACAAATTTCATGTATTTTATTTTAATCTATTTTGTTAAGGTTAGCAGTAACTAACCTAATTTAGATACTTTAATGCTTGTCACTTGTTTTAGTTTGTTTCCTTTGTGAAGTGCAAACATTTATTTACTTGCAGAAATATTAGTAACTTCTAAATATAAACATTCAAATACTGCTAATGATAACCAACAACTTAAGTCAATAATATAGTTGAAAGTACGATGTACACATACATTACACTAATGTAATAATTGTTGCACGTTTTTCATTTTTATTGACTTGTTTTATTCTTAGTGACAAAAACCATCGTGTTAGCTATTTGTATATAAGTATATAAAATAGTATTAGTATGATTAGACCATTTAGAATGTATTATTAAGTTTATCAATAACTGCTAATAAATATTTGATGTAAATGTAATGCATAATTTATTTATCATCAATAAATAAGGGTTTTAAAAGAGACTAAATATATATTATTTTTGCCCACTCAACATTAGTTTTCATAAAATGTGTAATTTGCATTATATTCTTCTCTTATAATATTGTATAACTATTAACCTAAACGATAACAGATTATAATATAGGCCTATATATACAGATATAAGAAGTACAAGTAATTCATTAACACAAGTGCAGCTTGTAAATTTGATGAATTCCAGCTTAGAAAAATTCATTTCTTGTTTTGATTTTACTTTTAATAATAATAATACAGTCGCGCTTAAAGTATTTTTTCTAACAAAGTCGACTAATTTCAAATTAAAAATATATCTGTATAGTTTGAGTTTTTCAGATGCAGTCAGATAGTAAAGAAGTCGGTTATGAATATATTTATAGAAGGGGGAGAAATATTTTTACAGTATTAGAATAACCTGAATAAAATTGGTAAAGTAGCAGTAGTATAGTTAGGCTCAGGTCTACACTTAATCAAAAACCTAACAAAAAAGTTATAAATAATAACCTCAAAACTAAGATGGTAAATAATGTTAAATGTTAAAACATTTAGTTAAAATTTGTTAAATTTTAATTTTGTTAAATTTGTTAAAACAAATTAGTTCGTAAATTTTATAATTTGAATAAATAATTCATTTCCTCCCTTATAGAAATCAATATTTACTTCCACAAAGCAGCTGTATTAGTTAGTTTCTTATTATAAACAGCTGTTTTGTATTATAATGTTTTTATAACCTTCTGAATACTGGAATCATCGTTATTTACATCCACGAAATCAGCTGGATTAGTTTGTTTCTTATTATAAACAGCTGTTTTGTATAGAAATGTTTTTTAAATATTTTCCATGTTAATCTTATGGGGAAAACCCGACCTTTGAGATTAGCTCACGTCATTAAGGATAAGAATTTTTGACATCTAAAACCTTATTGCAAAACTACGAAATGAGACGAATTTTTTGAAACCTCAAACATTAAAATTGATCCAGAAATAAGGGAGGAGTTGTGTTTACAAAAAACGGCTTCACGTATTATATATAAAGATTGTTAGTTTCAATCCGCTGAATCGGGTAATCCGCGTGTATTTGTTTTGCTAAGAAGTAGGAAATAGCCAGCACATGTCACTTCTATCAATAGTATGTTGAAGTATCTTTATTTGCTCTTTATTTATATTTACACCATAACATTTTTCCAAAATCCTTCCTCATAAGATGCCAAATCGTACATATAATTTAAGACAAGTGAAATTGTACTTTTGAGAAAGACAATTTCATGTTTACAGACATTCGATTAGAAAGCTGTTTCCTTATTATAATTTTTTTTTGCGGAATAGAGGATTACAGGGCCTCCCCACCACCACGACGACTAGTCTCTATTTCCGGTAGTACTGTTTCCTTAATTATCACACATTTAAAGACAGTATTTATTAAAAAATATATGTTATAATAAACCTCAAACACAGAAAAACATGTGTAAATATTCAAGTTTTAGAATTTCGACAACTGATTCAATAATAAAGATTGTTTGTTAAACTTATTGCCTTACTTTGTATTGGTTTTATAGGTCTTATTACAACCAGAAAGGACAGAGTTATATAAAGTGGACACCGGGATTTTGCCTTTGAAGCCAGGTGGCCGCTCAAAGTGGCGACTAATCCGTTGATCTTGACCAGTGCCGCGCGTAGTCCGGTTCACTTGCTACCGTGAACACGTGTTATCAAACATTATAAATTAACAAAACTATTTGCAAAAATAATTAAAAAAACACTCTGTGCAATAATTGTATGCTAATAAAGGGCGCGACGAGCCAGCTAAAGCGCAGCATTTAAAACGCATTAAAAATCGATGATTGCTAAGTAAGTACTAAAATGGATTTCAGATATGAAACAATGAATTCTCTGGCAACATATCTCAGCAGATATTTTTTCTCGTACCAAAAACAAAATGTTTCCTCGCATGTCGAGACTTGCACAGTACCGGACGGAGCGTGTTTCTTCAAGACGTCAATAGATGGCAGGTAGATGAAATATTACACACAAATCTCTTTGTTACTTCAAGTCGTTGTACAGTTCTTAGCCGTCTAGCGCAAGTGTTATATGAGTAATTATTGAAAAAGGTGTTTTTGTCCAGTTGGCTCATTCCCGACGATAGATTTCAGCCTCTGTTCGGTAAGACTTGGTGAGTAGAATGAGTTAAATATTTTTTAAAGTTATACTTCTTTGCGCCCGTTGTAATCGGGATGGGGTGTCGGTCGAAAAAACCGCTTATTAGTAAAATCCGGAAAGTGCCTTTTTATACCTTTTCTCTACAAGAGATACCTGAAGAATCTCGCTGGGTGAGTGGTTAACACAACTCGACTTCCACGCTAGAATTCCAGGTTCAATCCCCCCGGCTGGGAAATTAAAAAAATAATTATAGGAAAGTATACGAATATACAAAAGGCCAAATAAGTATAACTTCCACCGTCTGGTCCGACGGAGACCCAATTTTTTTTCGTTAACTCCACTTTCACAATGAACAGGAAGCAGTAAGTGAATTTTATTTTTAAACATTAGTTTACGGTTATGAATTAAAATACTTCATTAGATCAGTACCGGACAGACAACACTTTCCCAGTACCGGACACTAAAACTATCGGGTTAGACCCTTCAAAGCTGCATACAATGAAGAATGTGCTAGATGGATGAACCAATACAAAGCGAATTTGGTTAGGACATCTTTTATATCTATATGCAGGATGGAGCTTGCAAAGTCTGGGTTTTCCTGTCCTGAGCAATATCCGTTAAAGAAGGACATATTACCGATTTGGACTACTTTGCTGGAGCTCATTTCCCTCAATTCAATGAAGCTCTCACAAGAACCACAGTTTCCGTGACCACAGATTCTACTTCCGTGGACTCTGAAGAACCAGTAACAGTGACTACAGAAGAGAATGGTAACCCCATTTAGCTCATTGTTTCCACTAATTGGTTTCTGTTCAACCCTCCTTGTCCTGCATGACGTCAACTTCAAGTATTTTCACAGTGAAAGCCACACAAACATCTCTGGCTACGTGGCTACTCCAAGCACTTCTTGCTGCTATGGTGGACCTGGAGGCTTCATGTCTCATTCATTTCAAGTTGTGACCGATAAGATTTGTTCCGTCAAAGATGAGGCTAGTTAGAACATCATTCAGAGAAAGAGGAGAAGTGAAAAGAGTGAGATTTTAACTGGAAGTCCTTATACAGATATGCTAGAGAAGAATAAAGGAATAAGATGAACGTATTAAAAAAGTTGCAATGAGAAAATACAAACAATGTATGTAT
This sequence comes from Philaenus spumarius, assembly GCA_018207615.1. Classification (NCBI taxonomy): domain Eukaryota; kingdom Metazoa; phylum Arthropoda; class Insecta; order Hemiptera; family Aphrophoridae; genus Philaenus; species Philaenus spumarius. The sequence goes on from JAGFPH010004250.1 coordinate 10,397, forward strand.
TAGAAAAGGGGAAAAAAGCCAAACAACTTGAGTTGTGAGTGAAACAAAAATATTTTGCCTAAGCATACGCAGAAAACTTCACTTAAAAACAAACGTCCTTAAGAAGAAGCCACAGAAATGAACTCCAACAACACACACAGTGCTACCTTGTGCATAATTTGCAGAGACAACAGAAAAGGTTTGGATACAGTGCACATCTTGCAAGAGGAGGGCACATACTGCTTGCAAAGATCAAGATAATCTCATTTACTTCAATTGTGAAAATTGCTCATAACTTATTGTCATTAAAAATACTGAGTTTTTTGTTGTATGTTTTAATTCATTAGAATAACATATTAATAAATCAAATATACTATCAGATAGCTAACTAACAACTACTTATCTTAATAATAAATTATTTTTGAAAGTGTCCGGTAATGGGCAAATGTTTTTGACAATTGTAATTTTTTGGTACTTTTTAATTTGTTCATTTCATTCTTTTTACTATTATTTTTTGTATAAGTGTTAATTTTTAAACGTGTTACGTGTGTTAAAATCGAGAAACTCGTTTGACAGAAGTGTGCTATTTAGAATCGATAGCACACTCGACTTTAGCATGGTCTGGGGACAGCTAAACCAGTGTTAACGTCGTAAAACTCTTGGGGAAGGTAATTTGAGGTTTTCAGCTTGAATCAACAACAGGTTGTTTGTTATTATAATTGTGTTTTACCTGTTTCTTTGCGCTGGAAAATAATAATTATTTCGAATCCATGAAAAGAATTCGGAAGAAATTGGGGAAACGATGGAGCAAGGAAAATAAACATGTTCTCTTATCTTTAATTTCCGAGAATCCGACGAAGTTTGACATACATTTTCGTGTTTAGAAAAGTATAGAGAACATTTCTTTGTATTTGATTTTGTTTGCACAAATATATTTGCAAAAAGGAACCACAAAGATGCCCTAATCTTGTTATAAATATACAAAAATGTAATATATACATTATTTGTTACGTAGGGAAAAAATCTCCTTTAAAAACTAAAGAATATGGAAGAAGGCGTATTCTACACTTTAGCCATTTAGCCTAGATCACGAAAACACAAAATATGTTTCTAAAACATTTAGAAAATGATGCCTACTTTTATCTAAAATATAATTCACAAATTATAAAGTGCGTAGAGCATTACAGTTTCGGCGCAAATTTACTATTCGACCCTCACCTGACCTACGGCAACAGAAATGCAAGAATAATAAAACAAAAATAGCCTAAAGTTAAGGATAACCTTACTTTAGCAAATAACACTTTAGCACATTAGCACAAGGGGTCCTTCACTCAAAATTCAAATAGCAATTTAACATGATAAAACATTAAGCATTTAGCAAAGGTTGCATGAATTCCCCTGTTATAAAATAAAAGTTTACAATTATTTTATTTTCTTGTTGATTGATTTTACACGAATTTCATACAAATTGAATTTGTTGGCTGATTCCTATCAAATGTGTGTATGACTAGATACGATGTTTCAAAGTAATCCTAAATTAAAGTAATGGATTTGATTAGTACTTCCCTTCTACACAAACATTGGTTTAGTGGATAAAGCTGAGTACTTTTTCAAGAATCACTTTACGTAAAAATTATAAAAAAGATAATTAAAATAAAACTTGTTTACTGTTACAATTAACTTTCTTTCGTTTACTGTTTAACTATTTCATTGGTTTTCTTTGCCATGAAGACAGTTAGAGTAGAAAGGTTTAAGGATTTACAGAAAAAATAGACTTGATGAGTTTGATTAACTCATCAAGTACATTAACATAGATGATAACAAAAGCTTTAACTTCTAAATAATTTCATCTATTGTTTAGAATATGTAATAAATAAATAAGCTTAATTATTTTGTGGAAGATTAAGATTAAATTTAATATAGACCTGTAAGTTAAATTTACCCAACAACCCAATTATGTCTTTTTAAAATAACTGCGCAATTAAACAGTATTTTTTTTAAATAGATAATTCCGAAACTGCACTACTCTACATTCAGTGTGAATATTGTCATGATAATATTACCAATTAAATATATTAAAAAACTAAATATAGAACTCATTATTTTGTTAACTGAATCTGACTACAATGGTAAATTTGACAATAAATGATTACCATTTAGGTTTAGGATCAAGTGGTAAGTCAAAAGAATAGTAACAGAGCACAACGCTGTTAATAACTACAACACATTATATTTTTGGTATTTTCTCCTGGTGTGTGTTTGAATTACTGAATTGATATATTTTCATTCCAAGAGAGCTAAGTAACATTGCACATTCCTTCCTTTAGCTTGAGAAACAAGCAAACGCAATCTTTACTGAAAGCATTTCGAATAGAATGACCTTGAGTAACACCGTATCCTTTCAATATTTGGTAGAGTAGAGGTTTTGAATGCGTATTGTAAGATTTGGAATAAAATAGTATGCCCATATCCAAATGGATATTGAAAGAAGTCAATACATTCCCAGTTGGTGAAAGAAATATATCACAATAGAAAAACTTGTTCACAAAATAACTTGCTATAAGTAATGTCCAGATCGTTCACTTTAGGGCAATACGCCGCAACCATTGCTGTGGAAAGTTTCTCTGATGTGAATGCTAAAAACGTATTTTCTCTCTGCAGCACTTGCGTTATTTGTTTCTGTTTATTAAATTGATTATTACAAGGAGGAGGCAGACGGAAAAATTCTCGACAGATGTTGAAATAATTGGGGAATAATGAAGTTTAAGAAAATAACATTAATAATTATGTTATGAAAATAATAAAAACATATTATTTTGTAATAACAAACTTAGAGTCAAATTATAATTGTTTTAGTTTTATTTCTACTTTAACTAAGGAAATAGTTTTTTGTTTTTTTAAGCCTGAACGAATCATTTATAAAATCACCGGTGAGAGTTTTTTCTCTTAATGTGCTTAAATATAACTGGAAGGTTTCTTTATAGAAGTCGTGACGTGTCAGTAATAGGCCTTTATTACTTAAAAAGTATACCAACACATTTAAAAAAAAAATCAAAAATACACAAAGAAAATTTTTGCCATTAAAAATTTCAACATGTGAAAGCTAAATTGAGTTAGATACCAGATACAAATAATTAAACAACGCAACTTTAAAACCTACATGCTAGTGTAAGACCATTTTTAGTACGAAAGTTTTGTTTGTTTGTTTGTGGTTGTGCCAATTCTCCATTTGACAAAAGGACTATTAAAAAAAGTATTTAGAGACATATTTTAAAAATAAATGAACAATATCATTTTGAAATCAAGCTTATAATTTGGTTATATATTTAATTAAAAAACATCACCTGTTTGACACGTAAAACCGAACTAAATAAATAAATTAACGTTATAATACAATCGTTGTACTTGCAAATCAAAAGGACTAATGTAGCATTAATTAAAAAAACCACAGATACATAAATAATTTCATAATTCCTTAATTTCTGCTATAAATTGATAAGTGAAGATTGATTATTGATTTTACAAGGCAAATCCTCAACGACTGGATGTGCAATTTATTGCTGTGTTATGCAAAGTGTAAATGACTGTGCTGGGAGTGCGGGCAATAACTATGTATTTAGTAAACAATAGTTATTAACTTTTTTGTATGTAGACTATGTATTAAAAAACAGGACCCAGATTTGGTACTTATTTTACGTACGGCTATTATGTCCTTTAACATCCCGATTTATGCCGTGTGACACATAAAACTGACGATTATCTGATAATATCGCAGGTTCAGGTTGCGACGGGTCGGACAACTGTGATACAACAGCCCAATGCCTATCCAGTTTGGTTTCTTTTTAGGTTAAAATTCCATTAAGCAGACATCTTTCCTAATCTAGGGAACTCCCTAATGTCTGCAAGCTGGAAACTGGTACTGCCCTACAACATAGAAAAATAATTTGCAATGAGGCAAGTAATGTTGCGTCTACAAAACGATGGTGGCGCAGTACGAATGCATATCCAATGATTTGTGCTTGCTTATATAGGCCAGTTGGAAAGTAATTATGATACTGTTTATTTTATATAGAAAAGAATATATTAGACAACTAATTGGCAACTGTTTAATTAAGATTAAACTGCTCGTATTGAGTGCTTTAGTAACTTATCACTTAACGTTTTCTTAAAAAAAAGTAGATTTTTATTGAGAATATGTTTTATGTTAATATCATTATTTGTTATAGTTTAATAAATTATGTAAACTAATTAAAACATTTCATTCCACTTGTTTAACCATGCATCTAGTTTTAAGTAAATAATATTTGGATTTTAATTTAAAAATAAATCTATATTTTGTATTAATATATAATAAATTTGTTGAGATATATGATGTTTCTCATATATTGATAAATTTAATTTACGATTTAAATACTATTATTCTTTATAATATCATAATTTCGCTATAATATTCTCATTGTCAAATTCTATACTATCATAATGTATAGTATGTTTGATTCTGTTGCCAGGCAATGAAGATAATGTTATTTCTGTGTTATATTTTTTTTACTAATTCTAGGTTCGAATCTTAGTACTAAATTTCTTCCACGAGAAAAAGGCCAACTGGTAGTTATCATCTGAAGAATCACCATTCTTTACACTATAGTACGTTCAGCGAGTGTTTGCAGTAAATCGCTACTTATGACGGGTGACAGGGAAAGACATGGACAATTAAAACCTCTTAATAAATGTTTTATTAAGTCACATGTGTATAAATTTAAAATTTAACTAAAAAATGCATTCAAAGTCTAAATTTAAAGCTTCAAAATGCCCACAGAACACCGCGATTTACTGCAAACTCTCGCTGAACGTACTATAGTGATAAATTCTTTATTGCGATATATTGGTGGTTTTATATGGTTACAAAATATTTTTTTAAAGAAGTTTTAACAATGGATATATGTGTCAATGCCTATTTATATCGTTAGAATTAACATAGTGGAGATTAGGAGGCAACGCTTTTCATTACTTGATAGTTAATAATGTTTTTCTCGTAATGAAAATTATAAAGTCTGACTCATGGAAAGTATTTGTTTTTCTATTAAACATTAAATTTCAGGTAAACAGTCAAATACGTAATTGTAATAAATTTGTTGGACAACTGTGATTATGCTTAGAAATATGGTTAATTTGGATGATGCAAGGAATATGAAGCGCTTTACAGCTGATACCAAGGAGACATTTATTATTTAGATCTATAAATAAATAGATCGGTTTTATTTAAATAATTTCATAAAATTTGTTTTATTTCAAACCTTTTGAATAAATCTAACGTTTTCATGGCAAAACTATTCAAATAATGTTGGTAAATAAAACAATTTTAAGAATAAAAATAGCAAATAACGGTAGACGTCAAAAAACTACTATCTCGGTCAATTTTGGTAGTGTTGAAATGGGACCTCACTTAACATAACAATTATGGCATCTGTTTGTAGTTATTATACCTAATAATTTAACAATACATTTTTTTAAAAGATTTTTTGATTACAAAAACATTAAGGGTGGACAAATATTTTTAAAGAGTCACTTAGTAGGCAAGTTTTAAAATCCGTACAAAGTTTTTTTAAATCTTATGATATCTGAAAAAGTTGTATTTCTTACTTTTAACCCTTTATATCCCACCGTTGTATAAAAACGGTATTATGGCCTTTACTTAGTTATAAATGATTAGCATGAACAATTTACTCTTATTTACCAGTGATGTATTGAAACAACATCATTCTACTTTCAAATATAGCCACTAGATTGTGTTTGTATTCACTAAATATGAATTATCATTGTTGTTAATCATATATCTTTTGTATGCCTTGTGTGTTCAACATAGTCATCTGTTGTATTTGTGTAACTGGAATTTAGTGTTAAAAGTGATAAAATATTTATATTTTTCAATACTAAATTTTTTGTGTGATTTAGATAGTTTGTGAAGTTTATTTAATACTATATTATTGAAAAAAAATTATTAAAAATGATATTTGTGAGAAAATAGTATTGTTTTTATAAACTAAAGTGGGACATAATGGCATTTACTAATAAAGCAGTAGGCCTATATTGAAGTTATGTTTTTGTTAATGTTGTTAGGTAGTGTCTTTTATTTGTTTTAAAAAGTGTTTGACCATTATTCTTAATTTTTTAATATTAGGTCTACCAATTCCTTCTGGATTAGATTCGGAGGACGAACTGGATGACGATGAAGACACTGTCAATGATGAAGTAGGTGTACTGAATACACAAGTAGCTCTTAATGGACATGATTTAGAAGAACGAAAATTTATGATTCAGAATAAATATAAGGAAAATTAACTTGAAAGAAGAGAGGTAGGCCTAGAAATGTTGATGAAACAGAGGGACCAAAACCAAAAATTATCAGGAAAGTGACTGTAAGTAACTCCTACAAGTGATGTTAGTTATGAGTGGGGCATTTTCCCAAAATGACTGAAAATTAAGGCAGACGAAAGCTGTGTACCACTGGATTTAAAAAAAGTTATGTGCATTAAATGCAATGTTAACCTTTGTTTAGCAGTAAAGAAAAATTATTGCTTTATGGACTTTCATAAAAAAATAATTTTACTTTTAGTATTTATCCATACATTAATGTTTTTTTCCTTTCTATTTGTAACCAGGTGATATTATTATATTGTTTTTTAAGTAATTAATAATTTAAGATTTCAGTGAGAAATGTTATAGTACAATGTAGTGTATATAAATGTAATTAGTACAATTTTATTTCACTGTAGGCCTAATCACTATATGGTAAGATTGTTTATTTCAATGTAATAATAAAATTGTAATATTTAGGACTATTTTTAAGTTATAGGCCTACACAGTGTTTTTTATAATTATATATCATTTAAAATTAAAAAAAAACAAATTTTAAAACATAAAATTATATCATTTTCCCAATATAACATACACAAGTAATAAGTACGGAATACTATTTTGTACACATTAAGTCCCATTATTGTTTTTAAACAACATGTCTCCATGGCAACCGCTAAAATATTAAAACTAAAAAAAGAAACTTCACAAATACTATCTAGTGGTCAACCAAAGTAAAATATGTAAAAAAATTTTGTTTCAACAAAATGTTAATTCGGGATAGAAATGTTTAACCAATAAACCCTTTACTCAATACTAAAAATGGATACTTTAAATGGTTGTACATCCTATTAAATACTGTATTACCAAAATGTGTTTTCAGAAACTTTTTTAAGTGAACTATAGGTGCACCTCGACCATAAAATTTTGCGGATGGTGAATCGCATTTTACTATCACGCTCTACTGCATATAGTACACATGTGTATATAGCAGAGTATATATTTTACTTGAAAATACCACTTAAATTGACATTTTGCTTCCTCATTTCGTAAGTTGTTTTAAATTAGTTTTTTTTGGTAATACCTCTGAAATGAACATTGTGCTTCCTCATTTTGTAAGTTGTGTTAAAACAGTTTACTTGGTAGTGTTAAAATAATCAAATTTTAGAATAAACCAATATGACCAACGATTTATATCCAATACAGTTTTGTCTTTTGTCGGCATTCCGGCGACTACTTCCTTTTTTTTTTTTTGCTGCAACTCTAAGTGCAATGATAGAAAAATAAGATAAACGAAAAATCCCCTTAGTAGGCTTAATATCAAATCTGTTCGAATGTGTTGTAAATCGTTTAAACATTATCTAACTAGTTCGCCCGAAAGTAAATTATTGTTTGATATTTGCAAACTTTAACGCAAAGAGCCAATAGATTTGTTCAATGTTTAGCTTGAGAGAACTTCGAAGTGAATAGGAAATTTTGAATTTATATACGCCTGTATTATAAGCCAAAAGGTATTATTTTGATAATTAAAATAAAATATTTACTATTCTTAAACTGTATATAATTTATAAAATTTGTCAATATGATATTGACCAGAAAATATTTATTTGTTTACGTTGATTTATTTGTTTACGTTGAAGTTGAACATAAAGTACATGTTAAGGGTTTTTAAAATGTCTCCAAACAGGCTTCCTAACATATTAGCTAAGCAAATTATAAGTAAAAACTTGTGTTGGTTTAGGGAATGGCAATTGTTGGCAGAGAGGCATTCTGTTGCATTGTCTGTCGAGCCAGGGTTACAGGGAGGGTGGGGGGATCAGCTTTTTCGATTACTAAATGCGATACGAATTAATATGGGGCAAAGGTGCGTTCGATCAGCTGAGGCTTCCATTTATCACTCGACCTACAGAAATGTTTGTTTGCAGTTGAAAGACAGGGCTTATTTTAATAACGATATTAACATAAATGTAATTAGATGGGTTTTTAAATGCCGAGGGGAATTGCTTCACCTAAATTATAAGCCATGGATAAAACATATTAATTATAATTGCTCACTGTGCAATCTGGGTGAAATTGAGGATGTTTTTCACTTTGTGGCTAGGTGTCCAATCTTGAGGTCGATAAGAATAGCATGGCTTAATTTGCCGGAATTATCTAGAGAGAAGTTTTTAAGTTATTTAAATGGTGAGGATTGGGTGCGGCTTGCAGGATTTCTGAGGCAGGCATGGCAGTACAGGTGGAATTGGATTAGTGAATTTAATTATTAAATTGCAGATTTAAGTTCTTTACCTTTGTTGGGGGGGTGGGGGGTTACATTTGAAATATGTGCATAATTTGTATATTGGATATCTTTGCAATTATAATTATTGTTATTATTTAAGTTACTTTTATTATTATTTGATTTGCTTTGTAAATTTAATTTAAGTACTTTTGTTTGTTTTTGATTCTCAGTAGTGTACCAACCAGGCAAGACGGTCGTATGATCATTGCCATCTTAATGCGAGCAATATAAGTTGTTTTTGTTTATGTTAAAAAATAAAAGCATTTTTTCATTTCATTTCATTTCTTTTCATTTGACCAGAAAATATTTAAAATGTTAATTTTTCAGAAGTAAACACAATTAGGCCTACATTATGCATTTAATTAACAAAATAAATTCATATGTTTTTAAACCTATTATTATAAACATATACATAAATAAACAATAGAGCTCGACTTGTGAGAAAGTAAACATATTATACATATATTTAATTTACATTTTTCCAGTCTATATGCCAGTTAGACTAATAGCCAGTAGCCATGCAAAGATTTAGTTTTAGTTATCAATACATTTTTTGTTTAAATGGTATTTAGATGTATTTTTTGTCATATTTTTATATCAAAATTATTATGAATTTGTATAATTTTTCTTTCCCCAAGAGGAACTAGGCTTGAATCTTCGTAGCTGTGTTAAAATTTCAGTTGTTACAGTTTAAAAAAATAAATTGTAGCCATGGAACTTAAATTTTTCAGTTTTTCATTACTATTTATAAGATTTATATTAACTTATAAATTTGAATAAGTGTTAATTAGATTTTATTATACAATAACTTGCATTTAGTTTAGTTATTTTTTTCAGTAAGAATTGGAATTAGTCATACCAATAGCTAAACATAGATAAATAATAGTATAAAAAGCTAAAAGTATGTTTAACAAAACGATGACTAGACCTTACATGGTAAATTGTTCGTAATTGTGCTGTACAGTTATTGCAGTTGATATATGATGTCGAAAGTATATAGATTTGGCTTTTCTATAGTACAAATGCATGAATGTTTACGTATTATATTTACAAGTATTTAATTGTATAACATAGGATTTAAGAAAGAATACCAATAACCCAATCAGACACTACGCCAGGGATCGTATCCGTTTTTTATTGTTGCTCATACTTCCTTGCTCAGTAGACATACCATTTCAATCTAAAGTAATTAATAATTATCGTTAAAGATAAACACTTTGTAAACGTAAAATGTAATTCCCTTTAACAATTCTGAGTTCTTGGGTGATACGCTTTTTACCTGACATTATAGTTAAGCAGTAAGCAGTAAGTCAAAGCAGTAAGTCCATCGTTTGCACTTTTTAGAATTTGTATAGTATCTGAACAAAATTTACACGGTGAGTGTCTGAATAAAATACTGGAGAGGGATCCGATGCTGCAAGCCGGTACGGACTACATGACTCCTAAGTATAATTTCAATAGCAAATTGGAGGCTATTTTTCCGGCTCGGGAAGAGTGGTTACGGAAACAAGTAGTTCTTGGAAATGGACAAATATGGTTGACGGTCGGGTCAAAAACAGACAAAGGTACGGGAGCCTGAATGTACATGCATAAAGGACCGTACACCCAGCGAAGATACTCAGCGTCGCTAGGGCTCTACTCTACGGTCTTCCAAACGGAGGTATACGCAATACTTGCATGAGTAATGAATACTGGAATCAGGAAGCATGAGTACAGATGTTGCGATATGTTCTGATAGTCAGGTGGCTATAAAAGTCATTAAAGCTTCAAGAATAACATTAAAACTGGTCTGGGAATGGCAGTTACTGCTGGACCAGTTGTTAAGCGGTAGGCCTTTAAGACTTGTTTGGGTCCCTGGACATGAAGGAGTAGAAGGGAATGAATTAGCAGACACACTGGCTAAGAGAGGAGCAGAAACTCCAACGATGTTCCCAAAACCAATGATAGGAATATCAAGAGGCTATGGGAAAGACTGCATAAGAAAAAAATTTCAATCAGAACACTTTCTCAGATGGAGAGAGACAGTAAGATGTCAGAGACAGGCACACGACTTTATTGATGGCCTGGATGGACACCTAAGCAGAACACTGCTCGGTCTTGGCAGGCGGGAAGTGAGGTTGTCGGTCGGTCTACTGATGGGACACAACTTTATGAAGAGGGGCCTCCTCCTGATGGGGCTCCATTATGTCGAAGGTGTGGAGAGAAGGAAGAAACTTCTTTCCACGTTCTATGCGAATGTGATGCCCTCGCATCAATTAGGCAGGAATATCTGGGACAAGGATACCCTGACACCAGTTATATACGAGAGGGAGGCCCCTATGGACTCCTTCATTTCGCAAAAAGAGCGGGTTTCATTTAACTATTACCTGGACGTGGGGCACAGAGGACCTCATGATTTAGGTGCAGTGGGTCCTGGTAGCGGATCTCACAACCCCTAAATAATAATAATAATAATCATTGTTACTATAGCGAAGAAAATAGTACCCTATAAAATGTCTTTCTATTCAGACCAAAGTTTCAATACTATTTCATAAATATCTTAATTAAAAATTGTTCATTAAAAAAAGTTATAAAATAATAATAATAAAACAGCTATTATATAATTTAGTTCGATGTAGTCCAAACGATACAAACCGCTGGTATAAAACATTACTCTTAGTAATGAGAAGGTCAACGAATTTAATAACAATAAAATTTACCTGCAGTTTATGATACTCATACTCATTGGTGAAAACATGTGTTACTTGGGGTCCTGCGCCATAGACGCTTATAAATTTATGGAAGCATGTTATCGCAAATTAATACAAACCAAAAATCGTATTGAGTTGCAGTACTAATTTCTTAGAAATATGGTTAAACAGGCAATTAGAAATTGTAAATTAAGATATCAAATTTCTTGTTTATTTTTACGAATGTTTATACTTCAAACAGTTTGTTTAAAAAGTTGAAACAGTGTTTATGTTAAGTAAAAACTACTTAACGTAAAATAAAATAAAACTCGTTTAAAACTTGAGGTTTTCATTAACCCCATTTAAGTTTTAAATGGAAAAAACTAAAGTTATTGTTTTAAAGTTTTATAGTTGTAGCAGCACAGTTTTATTAGTTGGTAGTTAAAGTAAATGTCTCTAAAAAGTAGTTTGTATTTTAAAGGAGAAATAATTTAAACTTTATAAGAGTAATTTTATTTTTGCTTCATATAAAAATAAAATGGGGTTAATGAAAACCTCGAGGACAAATAAATCTGCCCCCAGTAATAACAGAATCATAACATTGCAAGACAAATAAATTAAATATATATTTTTCTTAAGTTATAGAAGAAATTGTATTTACAAAACTAATTAAAAAAACCTGCTTATTTTTATTACGTCTCATGTTCAGTTATATAAAATCACAACTTAGAAACATTGATACATTGTCATTGGTTAGTAAGTAATGTTTTTTTTAAATTTCTATTAATGTGGAAGTGGACATATATAAAACCTCCGTAACTTATAACCTTTCTGTTATATATAGTTTTGTTTAATACAATTGATGTAGTAAGTAATCAAAGTCAAATATTTTAGTAAAGCCAAATCATAACTGGTATGTTCCAACGCCTCCCTAGTAGAAAGTAAATTATTATTTCGTTTCAATCCTGCAATGCTATTATTAATTTCAGATTACCGCTCTAACGACCCTCGGAAAAATTTTATCTTCAATTCTCCACGGACAAGAACAACTTGATATCAGATTATTTTATTTTGCTTATTATATTAAAAGTGTAATAAATAAGTAAATATATATATGTTACGTGCAATTAATGTTATTTGTTTAGTTGTTAATAAGTTTGATACAATAAATATAGGAGATTTGTATAGTTTAAAATAAAAATAAAACTTGATTTATGGTCAACTAAAATTTTAGTTTATACCTTAAGTAAATACTACGTATTTGTTCTGATTTATACGCCATGAGATTTCTGTTGTAATAGTTTAATAAAATTGCTATATTATGTTTCCCTTAACACAATCATGCTTCTGTCAGTTCAATTTGCCTCCATATAAGTAAGAGCTATGTCGCGTCGCCTACAGAAGCAGTAATGTATGTTTCCTTATTTTATCTTACAAATATAGCTTTTGAATTACGATGTTCAATTTAGCTAGATTTTACTTAGCTTGCACTATAATTATTACAAATTGCGGTCCTTAATTGATTTGACTGTTTATGTAAAAATATTGTAAATAATAAATCATTAATGTATATGACATTTTTTTCAAATTAAACTGATAGACTAGGAAATAATAAGTTAATGTAAATATACTTCCGGACTGTGAAATTACTATACAACATATACATTGAAAAACTAACCATGTATTTAATTATTTAACACAAAGTAGCTTTCGCGCCCTTTTGTAAGCAGAAAAATTTCAAACTCCAGAGTTAAAAATAAGTAATTTAGTGGTAATAAACTTGTTGTTTTATAATTGAAATAAATATATTTTTAACTATTCATCATAAATAAATATAAATATAAATTCAAGCTACGATTTTTATAAATTAATACAGTAGTATCTTTACGGTTCGACACATTGGGCGACTTACAGAGTTTATAAAAATTCAGCAAGCTGCAATTTAGTACTAGTTTTATTCGGCTATGAGTTCCTGTATTGTTGTCTGATAAAGCGGTTGTTATTTATATAATGTAAACTAAAAACGTCTGAATCGTGTACTCCTAAATTTAATAAGAGAAAATCGCAACCGGTATAAGACGAACAGTATGGAAATTGTTATATCAAACAAAAAGTATTAAAGAGTGTTGTATACATAATTAAGGTAGTATTTTTTATTTAATTAAAGTATTTGTCTTCTACACAGCAATACACTATATTGTACACAAGAGGTAAGAGTCTTATGTTTGTTTAACGTTTATGTGTCACTTAGGTAATAAAGGTAAAGATGGTCTTCTGCAAAACCTCATAAACTAAAATATCTAAAACTACATTCTTTTACCCTTCCTATACATAACTGAATAATATTACAACACATAAATATTCCTATCATTTGTTAATCGAATAAATGCAATTACTCGTAATAACATCAAGCATATATATTTGGGTAGATTTTGTGTATGCCCGAAAAAAATATCTAGTGTGGGTTAAGATAGAAGACCAACGATAAGTTTTAACATTGGATTGAAACATAGCAACTTTTTTGGAAAACTGTGGTAATAACTTAATGGACTGAATTACTCACTACACTTTCTAGTTTACCCTATTTGAGTGTTTTATAGAATTAATTGTGACTAATTCAAATGGGTCATATTGCCACAAGTATAATACATGAGTTAAAGCGGTTAAAGCAATGTACTTAAATATTGCCTATATTTGGTTTAACACTGAAGTAAATTTGTATCACGATTAAGGTCATGTAGCACATCACAGCTGAACCCCTTCAAAATATTGACTATATCCCTCCTCCAACAACCCTAAGGTAACAATCCAGTTCTGCTCAGTGTTTGGTTGTATAACGTGTTGACAGAGTGCAGCAAGGGGGTTAACTAGAGAACAGTTCAATCTCTTGTAAATACATTTGCTATAGTAACTAACAAGACTTCGTAAGTTTTACAAATCAATGAAAAGTCCAATAGGGTTCTATGCAGTAAAAGTAACAGGGCTGCTTACTTATTGTTAGATTGCTTATTGTTAACTTTTGACATTTTATTTCTTGTAACCTAGTAATTGGATTATTTGGAAATAAATGGTAATGTTTAAAATAGTGCATAAATTCATTTTAACGCAGCTCTATCTTATATACTAAAAAACTTTTGCAAAACTAATGACAGCGAGAATGACCGTTCTATTGGACCGATTTAAATGCGGGTTGTACCAAAACAAAGGTTAGCGGTCCTATATGTGCAGGTTTTATTTGTATTTTGAAAATATTTATGTTAATTGGGTCAAAAATGGAAAATAAACTTTTCTTATGGAGACTTAAAGTAAGGAAAAAATTAAAGCTTATGACAGCGAGCCTGACCGTTCTACTGAACCGATTTACATGCAAGTTGTACCAAAACAAAGGTTAGCGGTCCTATATTAGGCCAGTCGGTAAAGGTCAATTTAGACCAAAAGTACCAGTAATTTGCAATACGGCTGAATTTTTTTTTATAAGTACATTAAAGTATGTAGATTAACATACAAAAAAGTTTACCAGTCTATCGATTTCCCAAAGTCGAAAAAAAAATCGATTATCATTTTTTTTTTCGATTATCCTTAATATTTCGAGTTGGGATGAAGATAGAGGAAAATAAAAAATACAGGCTCTAGATCGGGTAATTTTCAAGATAACAAGCTGAGACTAAGCATAAATGTTTAAAATATATATTTTAACTCCTATGTCAAGTTTCAATTCGATATATTAAAATTCGGAAAATTTAGAATGAGCCAACGCTTCATATATGAATAAGATGTCCCCTTTTAGTGATTTCCCCTGCTGCAAAATACATACCTGCATTATCGAATTTTTTCCAGACAAACCATTGCTCGGACGAAATAAATACATATGTCCTTTTTTGTTGAAAAATACCTCCCCTACAGGGTGGAATTTTTTAATATTCCTCTATCTTCATCCCAGCTCGAAATATTAAGGATAATCGAAAAAAAATGATAATGGATTTTTTTTTCAACTTTAGGAAATTGATAGACTGGTAAACTTTTTTTTTATGTTAATCTACATACTTTAATGTACTTATAAAAAAAACTTCAGCCGTATTGCAAATTACTGGTAGTTGTAACCTATACCGACTGGGCTATATGTGCAGGTTTTATTTGTATTTTGAAAATATTTTTTATGTTAATTGGGTGAAAAATGGAAAATAAACTTTTCTTATGGAGATTTAACATAGGAAAAAAAATTAAAGCTTATGACAGCGAGCCTAACCGTTCTACTGGACCGATTCACATGCGGGTTGTATCAAAACAAAGGTTTTCGGTCCTATATGTGCAGGTTTTATTTGTATTTTGAAAATATTTATGTTAATTATGTCAAAAATGTAAAATATACTTTTCTTATGGAGATTTAACATGGGGTAAAATTTCTACTTTGCCTTCTTTTAAGAGTTCACTTGAGGTTTCCACTAAACCGTTTTACACGCGGTTTGTTTTAAATGAAATATCAGTCATTCTATATTTGCACAGTTTACTTACATTTTTGAAATAATTTCATTTAGAATGTAATAAAAAACTTTTTAAAACGTATTTTATCATCACTTTAAGTTTCCCTAACCAGCTGATTATTACAACACGTGATTGTGCATCTAAAAACAAACAATTGTAGCAAAAGCAATCAGCTGGCTTTCATGAGTGGCCAAATCATTAGAAAATGAAGAGAAAATCATTATTGGCCAGTATCTTTCAACGAACAAATTCACAGGATTTAGTTGGTCGTTAAACTCATAGTGTGTAATAGCTGTAATACCAATAAATAAGCAACATTATGAAAAACTAAAAAAAACAATATTTGAAAAATGAAACTTATATCACTCAAAGATGTGCACAAAAACATAAATAATGTGTGTATGTTGCCGTTAAGGCAGGTAAAATAAATTAAACATAATTTTAGGTTAGGCCTAGAATAAAAATAAACAACTTATTGATTGTATTTACATTCATTACCATAGCAACCAATTGAATAAAATAACAGATAAAACAGTTGATTCGGATGTCCAGCTTTTAGTACAAAATAATATTTTTTAAGTTAGGCCTAGGCTCAACCAACACATGTTTCAACACACACAACCAAAAAAACTTTCTTTAAGGAATTTAAAAATAAGAAAAAACTATGTTACATCCTAATTAAAAATAAATAAGACATATTATAGTAGGCCTATTTATTGATAATATACGGTAACTGATAATAATTTTTTGGTAATGGTTTTGATTAAGTGTAGGCCTACTACACCTGAGCCTTACTGGTTATTTTAACTTTTGTTATATCTTAACTGTTGTTATAAAATATACGAAATAATTTGATTTGAACATTTAACATTATTTATCATCTTTTTTTTTAGGTTATTACTAATCCTACACCTTTATTATAAATAAAATATAACATATCTTTTTAGAAGGTTCCATCGGGGGTTGGCGTGCGGAGCACGCAGAGGTCTCCCCTAGTCACGTATTAAGTCATTTTTGGAGTTGTTGGTGTAACCTTTTTTCAATTTATTGTTTAGATCAACAAAATTCAAGTTTTATTAGACTCCATGACGAATTATAAAATCTGCGGAGTTTAACAAAGAAAAATAAAACAATAAAAATACAATGGGGTTGTTGATTTATAACATCAATATTTTATGATACTTATTTTTTGTCAGGTTCAACTTAAAATTTGAATTTATTTTTTTGTTTGTTGGTAATAATTTGTTGTGCCCTTTATTCATTAGTACGGCAAAAATTAGTACGTACATCACTTTCGTTCCTACTTCCAGATATAAGTATTAAAAATGTTAAATTTTAAGCAAAGACCACAACTTTCAATGTATTTGCACTCCGAATTTGAAACGGTTGTTTATGCAACCCAACAAGATTGATCAAGACAATTCTTTAAACACATTAAACATTTTGAGATTCCAGTTATTTAGATTATTGAAAAATAAAATATACCTTAGCATATATTTAATGATAAAGTATGCCAAACGAATTCTTACTTATTTCGAAACTATTTGTTTGAATTTTGTTGAACAAAAAGGAATTACATTTTTCGTCATTCTTTTATTGTTAATGATATTTATTTTATTATTTGTTTCTATATTTGGTCACTGTTTCTATATTTTCAACTGGTACAAAGAAGTTGGTATTTACATTTGTATGATTTATTGTGTTTGTTTTGATAAAATTTCAACACATTTTAACTTGGTTTTGAAAAAGGAAATCTGGGCAAACATTTGTTTAAATACTGAAAATCAGGTTAAATTAGAAAATAGAAACATGAAGGTACATTCGAACAAAACTACCACTTAGAAAAATAAATATCTGTTAGAATAAACTCCAAACTGTTTATAAACTATGTGTCTTTTTGGTTTAATGTGTAGAACCGTAACAATACTGCTGCATTTATAAATAAATATTGAGCTCGACTTGGTAGTGTATGTATTATTAGAATATAACTTGAACATAGAATCTCAAAACTAAAATGTTTATTAACTCAAACGCGTTTCAACAACAAAGTCGCTATCTTCAGTGATGCACGAGCTACAATAATCAAACTATAACTTTTAAAAGCTAGAATAATATTTCTCCTGTGCACAACTAAAAACTATTTTCTTAGGGACAACTTTAAAATACCAGTACAACAAAATTATAAAATTTTAAAAGAACGTTAAATTCACATTTTCTTTCTTTTACTTTAAATAGTGTTTACCATAGTTTAAAGATTGGTTTTGTTAAGTATAGTATTACATTACAGTTATACATAAGAGTATTTGTTATTTTGTAGCTTGTATTAGAATAATTTACAATGTATTAACACAATTATTAGCATGGTAAATGTGTGTGCGTGTTTCAAACGTAGTAACATATATAAATAATATAATAAAGACGTTTAGATTCTAAAACTAGCTTAGGTAATTAAGTACAATTACGCTAATGATGGCCACATTATCTTGTGAGCGCGATGTATGCCCCACAATTAGGGTATATTGTTGTCCTTGTGATGAGGTCAGCTATACCTTGAAACAATTTCTTGTTTAGCAAGAGAAAAATACTTTCATAAAGGAAAAAAGCTGATGAAACAAATTTAAATATACTAAGAAATTCTAATTGTATATTGTTGTATTTACTATTACTGCTTGTTTTTAATGCAATAAAACACGCAACCATAGTTAAAAATGAGTAAGGCAAATTTGAACAAAATATTATTTATCGTATTTAATTTTGTGTGTAAAAATACATCAAATAGCATAAACTCTGGGACGTGTATCTGATACCAAGTGTTATCAAATACAAGGTTTCTCGGCTTTCCTCCAAAAGATCTTCTTCATAAAAATAAAACATAAAACAATATTTACAGCCGGGCATACAATGCATTCTGTTTGTAAAAGTTTAAGTTAAATTAAAACATATGAAATCACAGACAAGTCAATAAAGTGTAAAATAATTGTGATTGAAAGTCAATGTAACTACAATTTAGTCTCCGAGTAGTTTTCGCACTGCAGAACGTCTGTTGCAACCCACGTTGGGACGATCTTTGAATCTAACCTCAAAACTTTGTTCAGTAAGATGATATACTGTACCACATTGTTTTGCCTTGAAAGCAACTTTAGCACAATACGGTTCGAAACTAAATCTTAAACTATCTCAGTTAGGTAATTAGCAAAGTCCAAAGCAAATCTTTACTCTTTGTGAAGTATCGTATTATAAATTTACTCTAAATAATTATTTTGCTCCGGTTGCCGGGCTCTTCATTGTATTACATTTAATAAAAATTAAACAAATACAACAATACAGCACTCATCTGGTTATCCATTGAAAATTCAATCCTTGACTTCATAGCTTGTTATATTTCTTTAAAAATACATTTTCATATAAATTCCATTCTAAAGGGTTCCTATTTAATATGCTAATGTGCTAACGTAAAATATTAAATTAACGTATAACAATTTGTATTATTAGTACAATTATTGGCGAAACTCGTTAAAAATAGATGTAGGTATTACAAAATGTTATAGAAACATTCCGCTGTTTGTATTCGGATGTATATGATAACTTAGATAACCACAATAAATGATTACATAATAGTTACAAATAAAAAACAAAAAAAATACAAATTATACATTTTCAAATCTTTTATTTCGTACAAAAAATGAAGAAATTAGCTGTACTATGAAAGGGAATCCACCATTATAAATATATTGTCTAAATACACTTATGCGGAATCAAATGTTTCAATACTTTTATTAGTGACCTAAAAATAAGTGTGCTAAATTTCCCCTCATTAGCTTTATTAACTTGTTACATATCTTAATCGTAAAATATCCAAGAAATTAACCAATCGTTCAAACTTATTACTTTTAGTTTTTAGACATAGGCTATAGGTTACTTAGTACTATTGTATTGTTATTGTCTACTACCTACTCTGCTATTGCCACGCCCTACTCTGTGAGATTATATAAATAAGTAGCATAGCCCCTTGTCTCCTTAGTTTTAATTCAGTTGTAGCTCATGTGTCACTGAAGATGACGACTTTGTCGTCGAAACGCGTTTGACCAATAAACATATTTTTGTGAGAACTGTATACTGTATTTTATTTTTACTTTTAGAAACGTTTACAATGACAAATATAATGTTATACATTCACAATGTAGGTTGTAAATCATATATGTAAGTAATGGCTTGTATTGGAAATATGAATCTTATTAGCATCTTATTAAATAATATAAATTACACAAAACTTATATATTTTACAATGTATTAATACTTTATTACCCTTTAAAAATAATCAGCAAAATAAAACAATTGATATAAAACCCGCCAAGTCACTAGAGAGTTGTAGATAACCTTTCCTTGAGGGTCGTTAGGGCAGGTAATTGAAAGTATTTATAGCATCCTGGGTTGAAGTGAACTTATAACTTACTTTCTCCCAAGGTTGGGTAGAAACATATAGCGGTCATAATTTGATTATAATTATTGAAGAGGTAATTTACATTGAATACAAATACGGATAAGAAATATGCTATAAGGTACAAAGTTTCTATGTGTTTTTTAGCTTAATACAATATATAATAATTGTCTAACCAATGACAATTTAACCTGTTTATTAATATGTTTTATACTCTAATTTAAGACAAACAAAAATAATCAATATTTCTGCTGGAAGTATTTCAAATGTTTGAGGGAATTTCTGTAACGGCCATTGGGGTTTTTATTTGCCCCATTTACGTTACTTGTACAAAACAAAAATTAGGTTGCTGTTTAAAGTTTAAATAGTTTTCTCTGTG
>JAGFPH010004250.1:39963-98361 GCA_018207615.1 Philaenus spumarius
AATACTTTATAATAACTTGCATTTCATAAAAAGATATAAAGGAAATAAATATCTAAGAAAAATGTCATTCCTTTTTATGATTTCTTTAAAGGTAAAAAAAAAAAACTAGTAGTTAAGTTGAATAAAAAGTATTTTTGATATTATATTTAATAATTATGTAAGTCGTAAGTGTTTACTTCAAGCGTAATATTTTTATTAAAATATTTCAGCTGTTTACATGTACAGCTGTTTACAATTTAACTAGCAATATTTGTAGTGTATCTGATAGCAAAATTGAATGCACTATCTGTTATAGATAAAAAAACTCCAAAAGTAAAATCAATGTAAATAAAAGCATTAGTTTATTGAGTTCATTGTTTATTTAAAGAAGTATGCAATTTCTAGAATATAAAAAGAGCGTACAATGCAACAATTTTTGTAACAAATAAAAAACGTACTTTTTAATTTTAACGAAAGGCATTTAACTAACACAGGAAAACACACACAACATTACCTATAAAATGTAATACATTTTTTGTTAAATTTGTCTAAATTACGTTTTTGGGTAAAATGTACTTAAGATATCAAGTGATACATTCTGAATGACTCGAAGAAGTTTAGTATGTCAAGGAAAACTGCAATGTTAGTTAAACAATCACCTAGAAAATAAACAAAAATTGATGTCGGTGTAATATGGTGACAAATAGCTTAAGGAGATCAGCTACCTTTCATATATATAAAAAAATGTTTTTCGGAATTTGGCTGGTGTTAGGTTTACGTTTTTCAGGTGATACAAATTGTGTTTAACGCTTTCGTGTATTTTATGTATCGTTTTTAATGTTTTGAATTTTAAAAAAATAATAAAATACAAAATTACATATTTTTAAAATGTAAAAAAATGTAAAAAATTTTCATTAAGGTGGAGGATCGAAAAAAATATATTTTGTTTATTTTTATTTAATAATGTTGTGTTGTGAATACATAATTGCTATAATTATTGTTTAGTTATTATATGTGTCCATTTTGAAAATCAAGAAGTTAATTAAATATAATTCCTATATGTGACTGAAATATCTCCAATATTCCAATGATGTGATTAGATTAATATTTTGAAACAAAACCACTTAAGTCATGAAACAAATATTTTTTCAGTTAAGTCAATACCGATATACGAGTAACTTATATGTTTATTTCAGAATTGAACTCATTCTTATATTTGGAGATAAATTATTGTTTTTACTATGATTGTTTGAGTAAAATACGTTCTAATATGTTACTGTGTCACAACCATGACATACATCGCTTTCAAAATTTTAAAGATTTCTTGGTGCAACTATTTATGCAAATATTTATAATAATATGATTACCTAAAGTTATATGTATGATGTCCTGTTTGTTTATTTCCAGTAAAACTCACAAAAGAAAGTAAACGTATTTATGGTATTACAAATTAGTATTGTAATTCAGACATTTCCGTGCCTCGTAGACTTCAGCAGGCTTCCTCCACATTTTTATTAAAAGAGAAAATAATTATACAATGAACTATTTTACTTTCTTCACATAAAATATCATGTTTATTAAATCTATAAACCAATACTTCTATAAGCTAAATAATGTATATTTTAATAATAACCTCGTAATTCACACATTATACTATTATTTCTTATACAAAATGTTCAGGAAATAAAAAAAGTGAGATATTAAACTGCATATTTCAGTGGAGAGTTGTAGGTGGAATAGAGGAGCAGGTAAATACAATTATTTATATCATGGTAGGGTTGAAGATGCGCTACATTTAAGTAATTGTTATTTTTGAATATTAAAAGTTTAAACAAGTTATTTAAGCTACATTCTTTCCATGGAAATCTTGCTTTACGTTTTCTGCAATGTTAACTATTAGTTAATACTAGGGCCTTCTTCATTTACCCTTGAGATTTTACTAACCCACTTAAGCTTTACATGGAAAAACAAAGTTACGATTTAAAAACTTTACATAATTTCCCTTGGGCGCAACTAAAAACTACTTTTTAGAATGACATACTTTATATTCCAGTTAGTAGAACTTCTTTGCTGCAATATTTAAACTCGAAAAGAATTTTTAAGTAATATTTTATTTTTTCGAATTACGTACTTGTTGAATTTCTTATTAGTCATACAATGTTACATAATAAAATCTTATGATAAAACTTAAATAACAAAAAATACTAATTGCATTGTTATAATATAAGTTGATTCAATTGTGTATAACTTTCTTTGCAGTTCATTTTTAAAACCACCGTTCCTTCTTGAAGACACTATGACTTGTATCGACGATAATAGTAGAGGACAAAATAGACATGTTCACAAATCTATTCACATATGTTATAACACGAAAAATTAGGATTACAAATAATGTTAATTCGCGCTATAAGTGGGGCTAAAAAATTGCAGCAATTACAAACATGCTGAAGAACTAGGACTATTAAGGTAGTAGCTGAAGTCATAATTTTCAGAAACAAACCACTAGAAAAAGCAAATCAAATTTAAAATATTTTCAAAAAGGCAGGATCATAAATTACATATTCTTTATTTGGCGGTGTTTTTAATAAAATTTTCTGTAAAAAGAAATATATTTATTGCAATTTATATTATTATTTTTAATAATATTTAAATTACAATTTAATGGCCTCTAATTAATCATTGGGAATTATGACAAAGATTTGGAAGTTAAACACTATTACAAGTACTATCTATACTTTTGGTTTCTCAGGTCGGTATAATCTTAATCAAAACTAAAAACTAATACATATATACAGTATTAACTTTAAATCTGTTATTAATGAAAAAAACATTATATCTGCTTAAGACCACACGTTGGAAGTGATAACTTCTATGACCGATTTATATTTTTATCAGTATTAATATTAGAGGAGAATAAAGGTCAACAAATTATACAAATCAATATGATTGTAAAAAAAATATTATATCATATTTTGAAATTGCATAATTATAATATAATAATTATAATATTAAGATATAATAATTATAATATGGTAATATTATTATAATTATAATATTATTATGTAATAATATTATAATTAAAGTAAGTATGCGAAAAATAGTGATCATTACAATGTAAGCAGTATATATTTAGTGACTAATGATTTTGAGTGAGGTATTAGTGTATGCAATCTTCGTAGAATTCTAAGAATAATGCAATATGTAAGGGATAGTTGTTATAATAATTAATATAATATTATAACGAATTATAATATATTATGTATCGCGTATTCCCTCTCCACGCGCTTACTTGTCTATATATAATATTAGCTGACAGGGCAATGTTCCCTATTGCAATAACATGGTTCCCTACAGCAAATCTTGCATTTTAAAGTATTTTATCTGATTCTGTGTGTATTTTGAGCCAGTGTTTTTTTTTTACCACTTGCTTATGTGCTTTTAGGCGATTTGTATTAGAAAAACGCTTTCGTCTTTTTTTTTCTCGGTTTTTGGCATTTGTTCTGGATGCGACTGAACTGCATCAGATGATGATGTACACTGTTCTGATAGGGTTGGAAGTTAAGAAATTTGGAGACCATCATCTGAAACCTGGGATTGGGAAGCTGACTGTATTTCCTCCACAAAATATCCATTGAGTTGTCAGGTAAAGAAGAAGGTGTGAGAGGAATGAGAACATCAAAGTGGTCTCTCGGCAGTTCCCCAGTAAACCTTAGCCTCCCTACTCCCTCAATCGGTTCGCCAACAACTCTCCCACAACACATAACCATCTCTGTACACCTGAATTTCATAAAAAAAACATTTCGGATGCTGCTTGAATTTCACAGGAGGTTCCAAAAGTTACCGGTTTGCTATATCTGTGTTAATATATTCTTTTTTTTTTATATAAACATATCCTGTTACTTCTAAAGTATATTGTTTGAACCTGCGCCAATTGTTTAAAACATGACTAACAACTCTGTTTCTCACCTCAAACCCCAGTGAATCAGTTTCACGTACAATTAAAGTCAAAGAGTAAAATAAGCATTGTCCATCTGGCCTAGAAGAAACTACTCTGTGAGAAATAGATACTCCTTTAACGTGTATAACCTCTATTGTTGTAATATGAAGCTAAATTTTATATTTAAGTGAATAGGCTAATAATAAGTTACAGTAAAATAAAACAATGTAAAATATTATTTTGTCAAAATGTACAAAATGTAAATTTTTTTCTAAACTTACTTCAGTTAGACAAAAATCAATCTTCTATACAAAACTTAAAACGCACAAATATAATAATAATCATAATTATAATTATAATTATAATTATCCCTTATATATTGAATTATACTTAGAATTATATGTAGAGTGCATACACTAATACCTCACTCAAAATCATTAGTCACTAAATAAATAATGCTTACATTATAATGGTCACTATTTTTTGAATACTTATTATAATATAATATTATTATAATATATTAATATTATAATAATTATAATAACGTATTATTATATACTATGTATCGTCTATTCCCTCTCCAAGCTCTTAATTGTCTATATATACTGTGAATCGCCTATTCCCTCTTCATGCTCTGACTTGTGTCTACGCAAAAAGTTTGCGTGACGCGAGATTTCAGAAACATAGTCAAGCGAAAGTGTCCAACGTTACAATAGAAGTTATAACTTAAAAAAACAAAAAACAAAAACTAGAGTGTATTAGTTTTAAGGAGTAGAGAAATTCTCATACATTTTCAATATTGATATTAAAATCAGTCATATATTTTAAAGGTTTAGTTTTGTGTTTGGTGAACATTTTAAAAGCCCCAGGGATTTAGTTTAGCATATCAACAACCCTCGGGAATATGGAGAGCGACCAGTTTATACATTGTGTACCGTAAATGTACTCTCAGAGTATATTCCTTATATTACCTAAACAAAACATTTCTTAACTTAGTTGTACCTACTGTGCTTCTCTAAGAAACTTCATTGTGACACAATTACAACTCGATTTATTAGAAAGAACTACTGTTTAAAAAAACTTAAATAAAAAACAGGTCAATATATTTTCGTAAAACTTAACTTGTTGTATAAAACCTTTAATAATATACTTGCGTTATACATTGTAACATCACAATTTTGTATCAAGCTTTTAGAGATATGGAAGTTTTAACTACTTGCGACGTTTTTTAATGTCTTATAAGTGTATGTGATTTTGATTTAGATTAGTGTTTTATTTACTTCATACTAAAAGTGTTTAATATTATTTTTAGTTGCAGATTGTATTTGTTATTTACAAAGTAATATTTATAGAAATTTATTTATTATACTCATAATGCTAAAAGTAAATTCATTGAAAGTATATTTATACCAAAACATATTTAACATGCGTAAAAACTATTTACATATCTTTCATTATTGCATTTGAATTATATATTGTTTTACTAAATGATAAAGTGTACGATATTTGAAAACAAGTAAACCTACACATTAGTAATATATCTGTAGCTCTCTTATTATGCAAGATTGTGTGGAAATTATTATATTAAATTTAATCAACAGTTCGCTCTTACAATTTGCTTTTAATTCCTAGTCGTTGTTGATTAGCTAGTGGAGGCTAGTATAAAGTACAAGCAGGACTCTCCAAAATCAAACACAGTTGAACCTACTTATTTGAATGTTTTAATTAAGTATTTATTTGCCATTAAGCAGCACTTACAGGAAAAATTTCCAACACCAGATGGCACGACATTGCAATATGCAAACTTTGAATAACGTACATACAAAATTATCCATTATAGTCCTAAAATAATTTACAAATATATAACAACATTTTAAAAATAGAAACTATACGTCCAAAGGTTTCAATCATTCAATCGTTTCTACAGATAATTTCTTTAGATAGGCTGTTTACAGAAACAGTTTACCAACAGATGTTGTTCTCAATTTGTTTAAAAGCAGTTTGAATTTTATTGTATCTCATTTAGATGAAGATTATTTAAATTTGAATACATTTTGTACAGAAACAAGTTTTGAAAGAAATACATTTTACAATTTAGTAGGTACTAACAGTTTTTTTTTATGTATTAATGTAAATTTCTCTTTCTCCTTTATAGTATTGACTTTACCTTCAAACCCTAAATTACCTGTAGATTCAATTTACAGAAACATGTACATAGAAGGATTTCTTTATGTTTAAAAATAAAATAATACTAATATTTTTATCATTTATGGATACAAAAGCTGTTTTATGGTAAAATTGCCACCTCGATTGTTTAAAAGAAGGAAATAGATACAATAAGGATAATTTGATTTCAGTACAGTTATTCACCTATACGTGGTGAATAACCTTGCATAATTCTTGCATAACCTATTAATAAAATCTAAACCATTTTCCTTTCCCACCACTCGTCTAAGAAATAAATAAATAATAAGTGCATGTAACTTGGGTCTCTTCAAATTAAACCCATTTGAAAACCTAGGGTATTGTAGAATTCAATTAAGTGCCTTTATAATATTTAAACAAATACTATAATATTTAGAAGATGTAAAATGTCATTGAAATTTTATCAAATATTTTGAGTTAAAAGTGATCATTTTATACAACATAGTGTTTTAAAAATTGTCAACTTAAATCTAATTTTTCAATGGAATAGCAAATCATTTGACCTATCGGTAAAAGCCATAATTTGACTAGTTAAAAAGTTGTTATTTAATAAAGGTATTAAATGTTGAATTTAAAGTTAAAAGTTATAAAGTGTTATACATTTATTTCTAAAAATGTAATATTAGTCTAATTAGATATGTACCAAGGGCAGTTCGATGGCAGTTTAAACTGGCCAAATTGTAAATAAGAAAGTTAGTCTAAATAGCTTTAACAAGAAGAGTTGAGTAATCAATTATTTTTAAACTTATCAAACATTTGGTCAAGTATAAATGACATAGCTAATATGCATAATTTATGTGGAAAGGTAAAAAGCTGTTCTTAGATTAGTTTTACCATTTTCATTTTCGTCTTTTAAATTTAAAAAAACTTTCTGTTTTATACGGTGTTGGGTAATTGTGAGTGGTAAACTCCAACTTAAAGCACAGAATGCAAAATATTAGTTTGAAATAAATTAAACGTTTCAACGTGGTTCCAGCAAATGTATGTATATTTTGTTTAAATAGGCTTTTAGTGGAAAGTAACACATATATTTCCTCGGTATCCACAAAAACTGGAGCTTGCGTCAATTTATGTAAAAAAAAACACAGCAAGTAATAACAATCTTTTGATAAAATATAAAATTTTAGAATAAAAAAATAAACAGAATGAAAACTAAAGTAGGTTACCTAGAAACTCTACTGTTAATAATGTAAATTACAGTATACTAGTTTAAGCAAAATCTTGTTTTGAATTTGTGTTAATACTTACTATATGAATAAAATACAAAGACAGAAACATTTAAGAAATAAAAGATGTCAAAATTTAACACGCAGCGTGTTTGACTGAGCTAATAAATGAAATGACAACGCAAACCTCAAGTTATGTTAATTACAATTTTCTTTTATTCAGTGGAACAATGTCAGACATTCCTAATCTAATTTTCTAAACTTCTTTACTGTAGTTAAGTTGCAATACTGTCTTTATATTCTTATCTGGGATGCATCCTTAGGGGAAAATATTCTCATTTGAATGCGAAACTGTATTCCAAGTCTGTTGTTATTCTTATCTCGCACAATTCAAGGTGTTTTACAGGCGTGGGTTATAAAGATTCTTTTAAACAATCTGTGTTTTGTAAAAACATACAATTTAGAACAAAAGACTTAATAAAGACTCGAAAAAAATATTCAGATTTAATTTAAAGATTATGTCATATAACGTTACAAGATTGCGTGATGCAAAATGTGTAAGTTAAATGTAGCTTAGGTTAGTTACAACTGTTATGTACAAATGAAATAATGTCGAATTACCATGCCTACTAAATTATTTTATTTTTTAGTAAGATGTTATGATTTGTTTTAACTACATTTTATTTAGAGAATTACTTGGCATGGCCAGTAAGTCGTCTATATCGCTACTGTTGAAGTTTCTAACAAAAGCTCAGTTTAGTGAATGTAAAAACGTTAAGTTCTTAAAATAAAATAAAAACTTTTACTAATATGGTCAAGCCCTAAAATACAGAATATTTGACCGAGCGTAAGCGAGGTCTTCGTTTTAACTTGACCGTTCGGCATTTCGTCTGTGTGTCTGTGTGTCTGTATATTTGTGTGTCTGTGTGTCTGTCTCACGATTACGGCCAAACGCCTTGACCGATTTTGATGATTTTTTGTATGAATGTTCCTTATTCCTAGGCCAAGCCATGTATATATACGTTTTTTTCCATTTTTCATATTTAACCCCTTAAGTAAAATAAAAATGGCTGCCGGACCGTTTCTCTCAGTGTAAGCTTTTTTCCAAAGCCAGTTTGTGGCTTAACCGTAAGTCGAATTTAAAAACTAATAACATTTTGCTAGAAGCAAATTAAATTTTAAACAAAATTGTATTCTTGATTTTATCGGTAAGCTCACAAAATGGCCGTAAACTTCGAATTGGTTAAAAATCGTCCAAGTTTTTGTATTTCAACCATGGTTTTATACGTTTATTCTAAACAAATTCAAAAGTGTTCCATAGCTTTTTTGTAGATAAAGGTTTAAAGAATTCATATATGTCAGCAAAAAAAAATGATTGAAGTAAAATTAAGAAAGTTATTAGCTCAAGAAACAATCACGTTCAGTAACGAAAGGGAAATGTTTAACTTTAGCCCTACATAAAAAGTAGTAAAAATTATTGTAATTTTTTTCATAAATGTAAAAAAGTTTCGTAATTTAGTTTTAAATAGAATTGTATAAAAATATTTATCAATTTTAAATTTCTTATTTTGAAAACACTAGTTTTTATGTTCCAACTACAAGACTGCTAACAAAACTAGGCCTGTTTTGAATAGTAATTTAGGAATATATCATTTGCCCCAAAATGACATATTATTATAAGAAAGTGTAGAGGATAAATCAAAGAATTGAACTGTATACCTGTAAATTATCATTGTAAATTTCATAAAAGTATTTGACTTAGCTTTACTTGAATTACAAAATGAGATAAAACAAAAGAAACCTCGCGGCGACAAAGGACATAAAAAATTACCGTAGGACACTGTGGGAAGTGTTGGTATGGGTTGAGATCACTATCACGACGTTTTAACATCGTTTGTTTTTATTATTTCTAATATTGGAATATGATATGGAACTTAAGTTAACTTATGATACATTGTTAAGTTTGAGTTATTTAAGTATGTAAATATTTAATTGTATGTTGTCCCTCTATAACGCGATATTTTTAGCTATCTTACGCATTATTAATCTAAATAAAACGCAATGCCTCTAAAAGAAAATCTTTAGCAGTTAAAGCTCAAGAAAAGAAATAAAAACGAGAACTAGACATCCCGGAATCGCGGGAATTGTAAATAATGTTTCAATGGCTAAACCTTGTGCTTACTTTCTTACTGGCACACTATTTTTAACCTAAGCTCAAAACCACATTTGTTATTTCAACGAGCGAGGTCTACTGTTCACAGAACTACTAGTATTACTGGTATCAACTTAAGATGTAATCTCAGTTGGAACGGTGACGTTTGAATATTATGTTTAAGCAGTCGTGTGTATAAACCCAAAGTTTAGTGCTGTGTGTTCCCTCGTGGTAATCAACGTCCAGCCCTTCCTTTGACAGTCCTATGGAACAAGTGATCTTACAAGTAAATAACAAATAAATCTTTTAAAAACAATTATAATCAGCACTTAGTTATAGAATTCTGTTGCAAAAATCTCGTTTCCCCTAATAATTTTTACATTAATTTCATCACAAAAACTTCTAAATAAAAGTAAATATTTTATTAAGTGCTAGCGAAAAGATTTTTTTAAACTTTAAATAAAAATTCATGTCTTTAGGTTCAGATTATCTAAAGGAGGTAAAATTTTGTGAAAAGTAGTTAGCAATGTGTTTTCTATTAATGTAGATAGTATTAATGAATAATATATTCGGCACCCATCACTAGTTCCCACAAACAATGGGTAGTATATTATGCGTTTTTGTTACAAGTATCTTTTGGGTGAAATTTATAAGATGGCAAGCACTACGAAATATTTGTTGAGCATGTCAATCCCGCATTTATGTAGAGTCTTTCTGTCATAACTCTCATTACTCTTCTACTTTTTTTCCTTATATATGTAACAGTTATGTTACTTCCGCTACCAGCAAATTAAAAAATTTTTTTAAAGCATTTTATATTTTAGTAAAATAAAGTACGTATAAAGATACAAGCATTGGACAGAAGAAAGTATTTTTTATTCTTACCCAGAATTTAGAATTTATAAACTTTTAAATATTGTGTCTTCAATAACTTATTGTTGTTGAATTTATAGCTTTTATTTTGAATAGTTTTAAAATAATGATAGAAAAGATTTGGTAGTAGTTTAGCTAAGACATAAAAAGTTAATAAATGACCTACGGACTGGGTAATTTAGAAAAATAAACATTTCCCCAAAAGTCTTGTAAAACTAATTAGGTGCGGTTTTAAAAAAAAGTAGGAAAGTTTTTTCTATAATTTTTACTATTTGTATTACTTAAATTTTTTAGGTTACATAATTTCGATGATGAGAGGACGAAGGTTGGCAAATGATTAGAAATTGGAAGTTTAGAAAAACAGAATTGTATTTTCTAAACAAAATTTTTAAATTATAAACTTATAAATACTATGTTTTTAATTTTGTGTGTTGTTTATTATATTGGTTTTGTTTTAGTTTGGTTTTGAATTATATATGAAATTATATTTTTGAATAAATATAATATAAAATACTTAAGTTATTCGATGAAAACTTTATGTTTTGTTAGGTTTCATTGTATTTATATGGCAATAAGTGAAATAAATGGAATCTGTAGAGTAATTTCATCATTCAAGTTTAAAATATTAAAAAAGGATGAAATTCTAATGATTAGGCCTACATCTCTATTATTTGTTTGGGTGGCCAGTATTTAGTTTATATTCAGCTTCTCTCAATAAGTGAATTATCAGAATGATTGCTGAGAGTTCACCAAGAAGATTCTAACGCGGTCAATGACTACGCCTGTTAGAATAGTGTATATATATATTTAATAATGATGAATTTACTAATACCAAACTATAGAAGTTATTTCATAGTTCTATTAACTTACTTTAATGAATTAAGTCTTTTTGCAGAACTTCAAAGGCAACAATGAATTTAAAATGTATTAGGATTATAATTTGATAACACTAAAACAAATACAAAGTGTCACACAAAACTCTATTCACATTTTGAATTGTTATATTTAAATTATGAAACATTTATATATTTGATACTTCTGTGTTACTTGAAGTTTAAGCCTATAGGTGTTTAAAGACCATCAATAACAGCAATGCACTTACGGCAGCGGGTTAATACAAAATGGCAAAATAATTTACCGTATCTAAGCATTTTTGATCTGCCGATTCAGCTGTTCCATTGTCTTTGTGTTTTTGCAGTACATAGTGTCTTTAGAACACCATAAAGGTAATTCCATGTGAGTTAAATATGGGTACTCTGAAGCACTTCCTCTTTACCTTATCTATCGATGAGGACCCTTTAAGTTTCGATCGTAGTGCGGTGGAGCAACAACTTGTTGAAAGTACACTTTTTCATTGTCATAAAGTTTCTGCAGAACATGGATAATATTGTTTTGTAGGATTTGTAAATAAGGTCTACCGGGGACTGTTCCCTCAAAGAAAAATTCTCCAACTGTACTCTTTAAAGATATTTTACACTATACTGTTAAGCCTGTTAAATTTACTGTCTTCTGTTTAAATATGTGTGGGTTTTAGTTAGCCCAGTAAACACAGCTATGCATGTTAATTGTTCCACTGGGTTTACTTTCTTCATATGACTATACAAATAAACCAATAAACTTTTCATTTGGTACACCCATGTCCCGAAACTATTCACAACACTGTACTCGCCTGTCTAGATAGTCTTTATTTGATTCACGCAAAAGTCCTGTGATGAATTGTTTTCACTTATTGGCTTTTAAAATTCCACGAAAGCTAGTGTAAAAATCTGGATTACCACATGAATATTTGCATTACTTTGTTTATGTTTTTCTCTGTCTAGACCACTCCATGTTCACATTTCTCACTCTTCCATTTGCTTCAAACTTGTTACGAATCCTTACATTTGTTACTCTTGTCAGTGGCTCTGTTCTTACGTCCATTTGCCAACGTCTTTGAACCTCTTGAATATTCTCAGTCTTCCAGTACCACTTCAAACCTCATTTACGTTGAATGGAAGACTGTGAAGGCGGAACTTCAGCCATATTTATCATATACTAAATGAGAGAAATCACGATAATGAGTTACGTTGTTAAAAAAAAAGAAAGGAAAACACCTGTTTTCAATTATCAAATGCTGTAAGTTTTAAATAGCAAATTTATCTTTATTTAATACGGCAGTTAAAAATGTTTATTATTATTATTTTTTTTTTATACACTGTATAATATAAGTGTGTAAGGTTTAACATCCCACTGGTGACCGAGTTGGGTTTGTCTAGACCACGTTCAAATAGAACAATTTGAAATTTTAATACATTTCTAGAGGTAATTGACTTTTGATTAGAAATTTCCTTTAATTGGGGTACTTTTAAAGGGGAATGAGAAAATAAAATCTATTGTATTCCAGGAGCCTCAATATTTTTTACTATTTTACAAGGCCGATCGAATCAGATAATAATACTTATGCTAAATTATTTCTGTTAGCATTACTAAAAATAAAGCTTAAATTATTGCGATCTACATTTCGAGCGAACTTGGGAGTTAGTGGCGAAGCATGCAGGGCTTTCGGTTTGTGAAGTAGGCCGAGACATTGCAGTTCTTTTTATTAAAAAGAAACATTAAAAGCTAGGCCTATGTTTGTAGAGGCTGCAGTAGGTGAGACTTGCAAACCATTAAAGAGTCTCCTTTGGTGTTTTAATTAACTACAGCTACTTCAAAATTAAATTAAATTTGTATTATCTTGTTTCTATCTTACTCAATAATATTTGTAGACCTACTAATTAATTATTAAAAAATGCAAATTTATTACATAAGAGAAGGTAATAAATTAAATCAACCAATTTCATAGAATTTTATTGAAATTGTTAAATGTATAACTATAACACTAAATAATATCGTTAATGAAGATTCTTAAGCAAACACATACTTCGTTATGCAACTTTTTAAAACGATAACTGTTAAGATGAACAATTTATTGATCTATAAACCGGTATCGAAAAAAAAAACATGCGATTAACCATGAAGCCTATCATCTCCTAAAATATAGTTTTTCAAATAGTGAAATATTAATATTTCATAGTCTTCAAATAGATTAGTACCAAGTAGCCTAAGATTTGGAGTGAGCTGAACTACCCGTTACCTACAAGGATATAAGTAGGCCTAAGGAATACAAAGAAATGTTTTTGTTAAGTGTTATATTTTGACTATCGGTCTCAAATTTATTCTTAAAATCAACATGACAAAGCAACGTGTAATATCACTTTAAGAAATATGTCGTTAAAAAAACGAGTCCATAGATATAAAATGCTAAATAATTTAACCGTTTAGTGTGTTCAGCAACTGCATTGTCATGGATTAGCAACACCAATAAACACCAATACAAAATGACTCCATTTTGGTGCTGCGCCGTGGTGGCAAAATTTGGAACTAATCCTGGGATGTTTAGCCTTAAGTGAACAAATCTTCAACGCACAT
This sequence comes from Philaenus spumarius, assembly GCA_018207615.1. Taxonomy (NCBI): domain Eukaryota; kingdom Metazoa; phylum Arthropoda; class Insecta; order Hemiptera; family Aphrophoridae; genus Philaenus; species Philaenus spumarius. Next base: position 53,726 of record JAGFPH010004250.1, read on the forward strand.
GTTGTCGGTGTAATGATAAGAACAATACAAGGAATATTACTTATGAATAATTTTGAGACAAACCGATCAAGTTATACTTTTTAATGACATAAATGTGTTCTAAATAACTGAAGTTTTTTAGACGGAAAAGGGGTTAGGTCATCATTGCTTGATAAATAAAATAATAACAAGTCGTCATTACAACTTTATAAGTGTTTATAATAATTACTTTATTAAGGATTTTATTAAATTGAACCAGTACCTGTAAACTAATAAAAATCAAGACCCGTTTACTCTGTATTGTCATCCATCTTACTAAACATGCCTTCATTACAGATAATATTTCATTGACAACACATACTTCTTCGTTATGCATATTAATAGTAATGTTACTACATTACCACATTCTAATAAATTCAAGCATATCTTTTTGTACAATATACATTTTACCAAATAAACACAATATTTAGTTACTATACTATCTGTAGTACTAAAATTAAGTTTGTGGATACAGAGTCCGTCATTTGCAACAAAATTTATTTATTTATTTGCGAAATACAATTGTGTTTTTTAAATATGAAGAAAATGATGATCTTCTAAATTTAGTAAATATAGTTGTTAATCACTAATTTTACTTTCTCCACCCTATACATAGTATATGGAGAAAGTATTGTTTTCGTAAAAATGTTCGAATTTGAATTTTCAGTTGAATTATCTGTTTTGGTGCTCCCAGAACCCCAAAAAATTGTTTAGTGCAATTATCTGTGTTGGTGCTCCCTGAACCCAAAAATATTTTTAGTGGAATTTTTTGTTTTGGTGCTCCCTGAACCCAAAAAAGTGTTTTTAACGTGGTGTCTGTCTGTCAGTGTGTCAGTATGTATACACGACCAGAGGGGGCACTATTGGTCCGATTTTCATGAAATTTGGTATGTAGGTACTAAACCCTAATATCTCCAGGCGTTTTTTTCATTTTTTGGAATTTTTAATTTTTAAGGGTAATTTACCCCAAAAAACCAATAAAAAACGACAAAAATGCAAATTTCTCAAAAACTGCTCTAACGATTTTGATCAAATTTTCAGTATTTATAGTGCTTAAGATGCCAAACAAAATGACACCACCCGCTTTTATCAAAACTTCGGCGTTTCATAATTATGGGGAAATGTTAAAAAATAAACAAGTTTATGTTGTCAATCTAGCATCACGGCGACGGCCGCACGGGGTAGCACAACGGTAGCGAGGACGGCCAGTAATTCAAAGGTCGCGCGATCGAATCCCGCCTGGGACAATAACTTTTTTATACGATTGACGTAGGTAGAATATTATTTTTTTGTTTTGTTCTAAAAAGTAGTAAATAAAATGATTAAAAACAATATTATTTTGACTACAGTAAGTTGGGAGAAAGTTTGTGTCAGTTAACTGATACCGTTTATTTTATTATGCGTAACATAGTCACCAAAATTAACTTTAATAAATAAGGCCTTCGAAATTTTATTTACTGTTATAAACGCAATATAAATCAATTTCAAAATTTATTTTAAGCCGTTTTATTACCGTTTACAATTGAGAAACTCTAATCACCATTACACGGTATGATCTCTCTTTTCTCCCCAACTCTCTAACTTTTGTTGAAGTTGTAATCCTAGATCGAGTAAAGACTCTTAGGTATTTAAGTCGACTCTATTGCTGTGTTTACCTTAAAAAACATTTATATTTGTAATTTAAGTAGCATTATTATCACACCATTCACTTTAAATAATTATTTAACTCTTTAAAAGTTTAAATTTAGTTAAATAGTAGGCTTAATATTATTACCAGCAAAGTAAATTACGATCCCAGAAATTCGTTTTAGGTGTACTCAGGAGGAATAATTACTTTTAGCTCAATTTTAATAGACTTTAATTAGTTTTTGAAAGCTTTCCCGTTGTTACTGAAGAAGAAATTGTTTGCATTAAATTACAAGGTGCCATGAATAAAATCAACAACGACATTCCTTTGTAACAACCATTAACAGATCTTTTGAAAATTACATACAATTTATTCAATGTGAGAAGTAGTAAGTAATTTTAAAAATAACATGCATTTTTAAAGTTGATGGTAGTTGATTTGGCTACCTTAGTTACCAGAAGGATCCGAATCTCGCTACGTTTAAAACAGTTAATTTTGTTTACTGAACTTATTATTTGAAATACTTTTATAAGAAACTAGTGGACCCGGCAATGCTTCGCTATTGCTTAATTTGAAACTTTGAAAGCCTGTAATTCGTATCCCGTGTAATTCAACATCCTGTAATTTGTATCCCGTGTAATTCAACATAGGCCTAATGTGTGTTACACATAATTAATAAAACAACTGATTTGAATCAAAAGTTTAATAAAATTTTAGGTTAGGCCTTTAAAACCTATGAAATATAACAATTCAAACATCTAATATTACAATTTAACATTATATTATTGTTACACATTATAAATAAAACAGCTTATTTGGACCAAAGGTTTAACACAATTTTAGGTTAGGCCTATTATTATAAAATCAACACACTTTTTTTGAAAGAGTTTGGAATTATCACCATAGTAACAAGAATAACACATTAATAAATACGAATCAGCTGTTTTATCTTTTATATGGCTGCTTATGGGAGGGATGAATTTTCGCATTTTCTACCCTTTAAATTCAAAATTTTGCAAAATCCTTTCTTAGCACGCCTCTACATTATTGGACGGATGTACCTTCCAAATTTCAAGTGTCTAGCTTTAATAGAATCGGCTCTGCGTTGATCGTCAGTCAGGACATTGCATTTTATATAAGAGATTTCATGAACGAAACAGTATTATAACCGATCTAACTGAATAATACACATAAGACTTTTAACTTTTAGATTGAAAGTTTGTTTTGCGTCCTTAATTAATAATTCATACTCAACGTGAAGGATTTTTGGTAGCATATGACAATCTTTAATTATGTTTTATTATTTTAAACAATTTAATTTAAACTTGTATTAGTATTTTTCTGGTTTCATCATTCCCTTCTAGAAACAATATACAAAATACAATATCGTAAAATAGATAGTTTTATTCTAAACTAATTTTAATACTAAACTCTAATTTTTTAACTAATTATTTTCACTAAACTCACGACTCACACCATTTACCTTGTCATAAAAGAGCCGAATTTATGTTCACACATGAGTTGATTTGACTGTACATATTTACCCTGTATTTTATTATTTGTATGGTGTTTGAATATTATAATCTCAGTTGAAGTTTAAATTTTATTTAACAAACTTCATGTTACTGTTTTGTTTGGCACTTTATTTATTTGGCAATTTATTTGTATGACTCGATATTGTTGTAAATTTTGTGTGCAGTTTTATGCATTTATAATTACATTTTGTTTGCCTTTTCACAAAAGTACATATTTCATCGTAAGTATTATTTAATTCTTATAAATAAACCTCTTGAACTAAATTTTTCAGGTTGTTGTGTATTATTATTTAGTATAATAAGTTCTTTTATTTAATATTTTCTCCATTATTTTGAATTTTTACAGCAATGGAAAATTAACATTAATCTATTGGTTTTCCATTAGATTAAAAATCTCAAAACTGTAGTCTTATAGTACAAATTTTACTATATTTAAAGGAAAAAAATATTTTTTAAAGAAATACCGATTTTCACTTCTCATAGATTCAATACAATTAATAGACAATTTTTACATTTACATATAGAACAATTTAAAAAAAGTAAGCTTAAAAAACTAAAACATTAAATAATTAATCTCAATGAAAAATATTTTACACTGAATATTTTTGTAAACAGGCCTGTTTCCAACAAAATAAAATATTATTATATATAACTTAAAAATATCATTTTAAATTCCCTGAATTTCCAGATTTTAATATGTTCTACGATAATACTATTTTGTTTAATGTGTATATTAAATTAAAGTTAGTGGTATTTTTTACAACATAAAGTTACAAAACTTTGATTAGTTACAGCATAGATCATGAATAATAAAATAGATCATGCATGCATACATGGGCTGTCTGCCTAAAAAAAATGTTGTCGGGAAAATAGTGCATGATCGCGCCGCTAGGTAGCGCTAGGGAGAAATCATTGGTAGCATTGGTACTTCACACAGCTTCCGTCGTTTCCCCAATAGATAGCGCCACTATCGTCGAATTTCCAGTGGATTGAAATATTGCATTGGATCGGAGTTCTATTAGGTTATCCAAATACAATGGTTACAGACACAAAATCAACGTTGTTTAAAAAATTCGTGTAAAAAATCAAATACTTTTAATCTCTCAAAATATTTGAGTATTGGAACAATAACTTCCCGACTTCAAAAGTCTCTATATTTAAATTAAACTGCCATTTGTAAAGAAAATAAACAAAATTATGTAACACTATACAAATATTTCAGTTACTTTAATTTGTCAAATAAATGTCAGGAAAATAACAATAATTTATCATAAACTTTTTACTACAGTCATGTGATAAAGCATTCAGAGAATATCGAATGAAAACAGTTATGACTTGGATAGTTTAATTATTGGCAGATCATCTTCCAAATATCGAACTTGTCCCAATGTTTTTCTCTTCGAATTTAATTAAATAATTCATAGCAACGTTTTTATTTTAAATTATATAGCAACTTAGTTGTTTTAGTTCCTGAAATAATAGCAAAATATAAAGCAAACTATACGACTCGGCACATTTCCCCAGAGTAGCGTACATAACTGTTTTATGTGGTTTGTTGAACCAGGTAATTGGTGTTATATATTGGCTTAAGGGTCAGAACCGGAGACTAAGAACACTTTTTTACTGGATTTACTTTAAATTATCAAAGAGGAAATTGTTATTTATATACATATTAAATAATTAAAATTGGTTTAATAAGACTGCTTTTGTATGACTAAAAACCGTAATATTTATAAAGTGAAAAATGTAATAGTACAGTACAGTTAAGTTATGTGTACTAATTGGTTTGTTCAACTCGGAATCCTATACAAACACAGTAAATACTACAATATTTTATGGACTTTTGCTGTCATTATCTTTAACTTAACTGTTATCCTTCGTTCGATTGTTTTGACAGTTACACCATCCGATAGGGAATCAAAAGGGCTACAAAAAAGGTGTCTTGACATTTTTCGTAAAAATGTACGGTTTTGGAGTAATTTAGGTTTGAAATTTTCAAACAGCCGCCATTTTGAAACGCATGATTGGATTTAATCGTTTATTTGTTTTGAGGTATATCATTGACAGCTTAAACTTCATGCCAAGTTTGAACTCAATCAATAAAACCGTTCTTTAGATATGAATTATTTTGGACAAAAAACAAAATGGCGTATATCTGGAAAACGAAGCGTTTTCGGACCTATGTTTATAGGAACTTTTTTCATTATTTTCACCAGTAGAACACGTCCTGCAATTCTTTCTGTTTCTTCCTGATACACCCTATATATTCATCAAATACTATTTCCTAAAAAACTACTATAGTATATTTAATTCTTATAACTAGTGTTTTTATTTAATACATAAAAATGATACACATATTTTATAGCTGTAGTAGGTATAACATATTAAACGGCCAACACGTATAATTTACTAATATAACATAATAAATGTGATTTAAAAATGTTGAATAAAGTATATACATCAGTAAGTGGTATAATCAAATCCTATAAACAATATTAGCAGAGTGTATGAAAGTACTACAAAGCTGATAAACAATATTTTCAGAGTGTATGAAAGTACTTCTTCTTCTTCTTCTTCTTCTAGTGGGCGGTCCAGAACCTTATGCACGTCAGCCTCTAGGGCTTATTGCGCTCCCACAAAGGATGATGGTCCCTCAGTTCCTCCTGTCCAGATTCAAAAGCCCATTGAACTTTAGAATCTGTTTGACAAGGTTCTCCTGTGGTATGTTTTGTCCTTTGTGCAGTTTGCCAAAGGTTTCATAGCTCACCTGTTCGAGTCTCTCACACTCATATATTAGGTGTTCCGCAGTTTCCTCCTGCAAGCCACATATCCTGCATGTAGGGTTTCCAATGAAGATTCCCATGTTCTTCGTGTGTTTACGAAGGTGACCATGCCCTGTGATTAGAGCGACCACCTCCCTTACCTTGCACCTGCTCAGTGACAGGATGTCCGGTGCAATCTGTCTAGATGGACCTAGAAGTCCGAGTTTGCTCATCCGCAATCCAGGGATGCCTCGCCACCTTCTTCCATGCTCTAGCTCTGCCCAGTCCGCCACAGCTTTTATAGCTGTTGCCTTGGATATACCACAGAACGGTTGTGGTCCCATGAATTCAGATGCTGCTGCCTTGTTCGCCAGCTGGTCTGCACATTCGTTTCCATCTACTCCAACATGTCCTGGCACCCAACATAGTGTGACTTTGTTGAGGCCCGCCAGCTGTTTTGTGGATTCAGCACATTCCCAGACTAGTTTTGACCTGAACTCGTTTGAGCTCAGGGCTTTTAAAGCTGCCTGGCATGAAAGTACTACAAAGCTGATAAAAAATATTTGCAGGGTGTGTGAAAGTACTACAAAGCCGACAAACAATATTTGCAGAGTGTATGAAAGTACAAAAAAGCTGATAAACAATATTTGCAGAGTGTATGAAAGTACTACAAAGCTGATAAATAATATTTGCAGTAATTAAAGGACAAACACAATTTTTTTTTGTAAGTTCTACAATTTTTTATTGAGTCTTGCCGACCAAGGTTTCGCCCGTGATGGCATTGACGAGGCAGTTTTACAGACTGAATATTTGCAGTGTATGAAAGTGCTACAAAGCTGATAAACAATATCGGGTAAAACACGAGTAGACATATTATTATATTGATTTACTGTCTAATAGTGAAAAAATATCAGGTGGCAAATGCCAATCACATATTAAACTGCTATTCAAGCAAAAAAGTGTAAGAAAGACAAAATAAAAACTTAACTAAATTTATAATAATCAGCTAAATTAACATAATTTTACTATTAAAATATAAAAATATAGGAGGAATTTTTTTAAAGCAGCAGGAAAAATTATCAGTTTGTATATAGTACAAGAGGATAGTGGGAAAAGAAAACTTTATACAAAGTATTTATAAGAAATATTTATAAATAATAATATTTAGGTAATTTTAATAGGAATAAGTTTTATAATAGTGCTTAGTGTGGAGTGCAATTAAAAACTACAATTAATTAAAACAGAAATTGAAAGTGACCATGAAAATTTATGTAAGTTAATGTTAAAGTACGAGATAAAACGGTATTAAAAACACAAACGTGGAAAGTATTAAAAGAGAGACTAAAGTCTGTAGTTTTTCTTGTAAAATATTTTTAAAAATTATTAAGCAATTGAGAATGTAATAGTCAACTATTAAAATTGATGTTATTTTGAATTTTTATTATAAATCAAATTTAATATTTGTATACTGAAATGTATAGCGAGCATAATATATGTTTTAGTATTAAAGCCTTACAAGATTATATATAAAAAAAAAAAAAAAAAAAAAAATATAATTTAAACTTTTGCAGATATATTTACAATATGTGATTGTAGAACATGTATTTTGTAGTAAATTAATATTATAACAGAAGTATGCGTGTTATTTTCTTGACTATTTTCTAGCCAAACTTCTGGCCAAGCGGTAATATTGTTTTTAGAAGGGAACGATGAAACCCGAAAAATACTACACAAGTTTAAATTAAATAGTTTAAAATGAGAAAACATAATTAAAGGTTGTCTTATGCTACAAAAAAATGCTTCAAGTTGAGTATGATATTAGTTAAAAGGATACAACACTAACTTTAAATCTAAAGGTTAAAAAAGTCGTATGTGTATTATTCAGTTGAAAATTTACAAAAGTATACTTCAGCTCTAATGCAAATCTAACACTGAGTCACTGAAAAGCATGGCACTCTGACAACTAGTTAGGTTATGTTTGTCTAGTAAACAGTGCTGCTCGGAATGGTGATGAACTAACCTCAATGTGTCAATGCCAAGATGTCACACATGTCACTGATCCTTCTGGAAGGACGTCAGCCCTAACTGGGTTTAATACAAATTAGTAGTACAATATTTTGCAGTTGTAAATAGAAGACGAAACTTTAAAAGTGATGGATGAGTCAGTAAGTTCACAGATAAATCGAGAGAAAGATACGGGACTAACTTAAAAATTATGAACGTTGTATGTTTAATATCTTAGTATATTCAAGGTGTATTCACTGTTTGTTGCTATTGAGTTAAATGTACATGCAGTTGGTTACATTATGGTTTAGTAACTGAAATTAATGTTGAAACCTTTAAACAAATATTTTAAACTAAATATTAAAATTTGGACGAACCCCAAAGACTCATTTGAAAATCCTAAAACTTTTCAAAATACACAGTTCTTCTATGTTTTTAAAATACCCTGTGTATTCGCAAAAATAGTGTAGGTAGGATCTTGTAAACAAAATTCGATCTAGCACAAGTGTGACAAAACAATTTGTTAAATAGTAGCCAATACCTAAAACGAATTACCTATTTCTATGATAAAATTTAAACTGTATGAAAACAAAAATAGCAAGCGATGTTACTTTTATAAATAAATTATATTAGGAATGTTTTTTAATTACCTTTGATGTTTGATTATAAACGTGAATGAGTTTAGAGTGCTTTTATATTACATTCATTAACATTCTTCACTTATATGCTACATGCTGAGATTAGGTTTCAAGTTCCACAATTAACTAAAATTCTGAAATACGAATCCAGTTGAAAATACTTTATCCTAAAAATCTTTATCCATCATCTTTATTGTTACAGTAATTTGATTAAAACTGCTCCTTCTCTTGACAAGGGTCTACTTATTAATTGCCGCACACTACTGGTACTAAGGCACATTGCTGCAGACAATTATTTTCCTTTTTTTAATAATAGATAAATTATTTGAAATACCAGAATGGAGCAATAAAATAAAACATTTTGTAAGTACTATGAATTATTCGTCATACTTTCATGATAATTTTTTTGAAATATTCAGACATTTTTTAAAGTAAATTTTTCTAAAGTATGATTTGTTGTAAACAGTAATAAGTATCACCGTACAGACTTTAGTATTCCATAAATTGTACATTCAAGTTTTCTACAAATTGCTGTAGCATACGTATGGTTGCAATTAAAATGGTAAAATTTGCAACGTATTCACTATACCAGTAATAATATTAAATGTAGAGTACTGAACGGTGAACATGGCTTTGATCATTTAAAGTAGAGCAGCTTTGAGATAATATAATATAGTTTGTTAACTTTTTAAATATAATTTGTGTTTAAATTGTTGTAATGCATGATAATGTGTTGCGTTCTGTTAATGTATACTACAGTATTTCAAAAATTGATGTGAATTTAACGAAAAGCAACTACAAAATCGACTTAACAATGTCTGAAAGGCGAAACTATTGTCACCGACAATTAAGTAGGCTACGGTTTCTGCAATTACAAAAAAAAAAATTTTGGAATTGGTTTGTTCGTAAGATGTTGAACCAGTATAATTTTACGGAAAACATCGTAATTTATTACTGAAGCAGAATAACACTGATCGAGAACTAATATTACAATTATATTCGGGTGTACTGAAGCAATTAATATTTCTTCTTTTCAAAATGTTACATACTAAAACCAAACGTATATACTCATCCTAATACAGTAAATACGTGCTAAACGTAATCTTTTAAAATATTATTAAGTGTTTTGATTTGGATTGAATTTACGTCCCGAAAAAGTATTTACCTAAACTTTAAATCATCGTCATAAACAAATATAGAAAATACGTATATTTTTTATTTACGTTGAACGCTTTAGAAGTTTACTTTGCAATAGTATAATCATGGTGTCAGGTTTAAAATAAACTTTAAGCCCTCTAATTATTAGTTGCAGTGGCACTCGGGGGAAATTAATTCTGACTCAGCTTGAATAATTTATTTTAAAAAGTGTGCCTGTATAACGTCAATAATCGTATAGTACTTTCTAAAATCGTAAGTATCTGTTTTTAAATAGATTTTAAGTAGTGACTTTAAATACATTAAAAAATAGTTAATGTAAAAAAAAGTAGTTCGTCCTAATAACTTACACTTCACTTGTTAGTGTAACTCTGTTTTTAGATTACAATATATTTTACAGCAATTATATTTATTTAAATTTGATACAAGGTTTTAAAATTTGAATTACTTTAATTTGATGTTGTTCGCAGCTAATTATTTGAGGAGTTTGAGGATAACTATTTAACTGTTATTTAAATTTTAAAACTAAAAATTTACTAAGGGTAGGTCTATTTACAAAATATTTATAAAAAGCCGACTTCTTTTCAATATTAATAGAAACATTTATAAAAGCGAAATTACTTTTGTAAATATAAAAATAATACAAACAATTACATAGCTCAACGAGGAATGTATTGTAATCGATAAAATACATGGCGTTCTTAGTACTTAATTTAAATAATGTTATACTTGTTATATATATTATAAAGGGAGTTGGTTTAACTACCAACATTTATTAAATTGTGATTTAGTTTATGGTTCATGGATTATTTAAGTATAAGGTAACTATTGTGAATGATTTGCAGCTAAAATTTATAGTAAACATTGTTAAATAAGTGAAAATAAAAACTGAAAAAATTCGTGTTTATTAATATTATTGACAGTAAATGACGTTAGTAGTTTAAACTGAATTAATAACTTGCTAATTTGAAATTTTTTCGAAACTACTTCACACATCTCTTCAAAAGAAGTAACATTTTCAGAAACGAAGTATAAAGAAAGGAGATACATTTTTGTTTGTAGAACTAAATGCATTTAATCATTATGTTTGTCAAATAATATAAGCAAACTGCATGATTAACATCACAAGCTATACATTTCCCCTAACACATGTTTCTGTCAACTCAATTCACCACAATATAAGTAATGGCTACTGTTGTAGCCTGCAGTAGCATTTGTCATGCCCTATTGTTTATTTCATCTTAGAAATCGCTTTTCATTGCCATGGATCAGACTGTTTGTTAACTAATGTCATGACGAGTGGCAGTAATACATTTATTTCAACATCTATCATTCAAGTAAAACTAAAGATAAATACAATTTATATATATATATATATATACGGAAGCATATGTAAATGAGTCTTAAATTATAAAGTTACAACAACTACAACTGTAAATAAACAAAACTAATAAAGTAATACAGTTTTAGGCATACACACATTTAAGTTTTAGAATTATTCCAAACTGTTAATTTAATCAAATACAGGTGTCGTTACTAAGTAAGCTTATCACCAATAATTCCTCTAAAACTATTAATCTATAATAAATTTGGACTTGGAATTTCTCAAAATTTGTTCGACTATTCAATAAAAGCATGTTTTTTGAAGTAAAACTTTCTCGGGAAAGTGGTTATGCAATTTAATGAATTAAAATTTGCTTCAAACTTAGCTTCTATGAACTTTATTATATTTATGATAAAATTTAAAACCTGGTTTATTTATTTTAGGTACGTAAACTGGATCTGCGAGAACGACTAAAATAATTGTATATCTTATTACTTTTTTATGCAGCTCTTAAACGGCTTTAGTTTAGGAAATACAAACAATATAAAAATATTTAAATATTTGACAAAGAAATTATTAATCTTGTAAAGGTTTAACTTGTTTGTAATTAAAAATATAAATTTTAAATTACTTCAACGAATAAGGAAATTCTCCTTTTAAAGTTGTCTCTCACAATAATAGTTTAAGATATTCCATTTAAGAGGCATATTTTAAACATACGACGAGAATGTTTTAGTACAATATCTACAGTAACTCTAAAAATAATATTTAACGATATCAAAAGTAAGTTTAAAAAATGTTCAATATTTTCAAACTTATAATAATTCAGTTTACGTACTTCAAAAAATGTATTGTAATAACAATAGTTCATATTTTGTTTACGTAAGATTGCATCGAAGTAATTTAATTGATTTAAAAGTTTAAATATTAGATATATTCAATTTCCTCTTTCGATTTTGAATCTGAAAATGATGGCGCAATTTATTTTTGTTGAACTACTCGAAATCAATTTTGAATAATCAAAATAGCTGTAACTCAAAATTTTAAAATACTCATAAATATCGTTGTGTGGCATATCGTTTGAAAGCTTACTTGATTCTAAATTCAAAAAGAATAATAATTAGTATTTTTTTTAAATAGTACAGCGAAATGGGCAAAATTGGGAAACAAGATTTCGTTGTTTTTTGACCGCCATTTTTAATCGGTTAAAGATATAGATGTGCAAATTTCACCGTTGGTTTTCTCTTAAAATCCTACATCGAAATGATGTATCACATTACCACCTACCCATTTAAAAAACAAAGTTACATTCAAAATGGCGGATCCAAGATGGCGGATAATATTTTTTTAATCTTAATAAAATAGTATTTTTACATAGAGTAGGTTCCTCAATCACATCTACCTTAAAATTTTCTTTATAAAATATTAAACCAGTGCGGTTCTTTTTGTACACCCTTTATAAAAATAAACATATCGAAAACTAATATAATAACAACTAATAACTCATTACTCATAGTTATTAAAACGGAACTGATTTTGTACTGCTTTTAAATAACTATATTATTAAAGTGAATTTATTTTTTAATGATTTTTATCAAACTTATAGGCCTATACAATGAATATAGTGTATTTCCTATTGAAGTTGTCAATTATTAAACAAAGATTAAGTAACAACACGTGCACACACAATAATCTGCACAGAACATTCTAGCAACACGTATTGGAGATTAATGTGTAAGGATAGAGATTTATCTAAAGCCCATAAAACATAGCTTAAAGCTGCATTGAGTGTTTATTAACTGCCATAAAATTGAAGATAATAGTAGTGCAAGGCATTAATGCAAAGCTTTCAATAAGAAGTTAAAATTACAAAAAGGTATTTATTAAATTGATAAGTTAGACTATGTTTAGGATTTGTAGATGGAAGGGAAATTGTTAGAAAACCTAATACAAATTACTATGTGATTTAAAGTGTAGAAGTACATCAGAAGACCTACACCAGAAAATAATAACTCAATACAGTATTACAAGCATCTTTACAGTAGGGTTATTCTATACCTCTAATGAAACTATACCCATACCTAAAGCAAGAGACAAAGGTTATTTATTTAGAAGCTAAATAATTTACTCCATTTTATAATTTTAGTTCTGTTAAAGTCTCTGTGGCGTACTTACATCCAATTAGGCATTTTAATTTAAGCTAGAATATGTTAGGTTGGCATCTAGCTGCCATGATTGAGTTTATTTTTAACCTATCTCAAATGTTCTACACCAATAACATTCTTAAGACAAACATTATGAATATCCTGTAGTACGTTGCATATAAACTTCAGTATATTTAAAATAATAATAACAGCAATTATTCGCATGATATATTTCAGTTTAGATTCAGTATATTATATGAAATGAACTAGTCTTTAACTTCCTGTTGAGTTGACAATATACATCTAGGCCTATTATATAGGGCTGTCCATTTTAACTCAGCCACCATTGTCACCTCCAAAAGTACAAAACTCAAAACAAACTTAAATGGGAAACTAAATCTACTTTTTGGTGATAGTTAAAATTATTAATTGGAAATTTAAAAAATGTCCACCTTATAACCATACGAAACTTGTACTAATCATCCTCTATTTTATGGCGTATCGACTACACAGACCATTTTAAGTTTTTTTTTATTAGTGAAACATAAACCCACAAACACTTGGAGGTTGGTATTTAAATGCCTAAAAAGTAAATATTTACCATCCAGTTTAAAATGATTTACAGCTGAATTAAACTTTTGTATTTGTGTATTTCATTGATTGTAGTCTAAATATTTCTAAAGTATTGATGGAAAATAAAACACATAACAATTTAAATATTGTATTACCATATTGTCTCATAAAAATAAATATTATAAATTAAAGTAGATTCAAACAACAACCTTACCAAAATAAATATATAAAATTATGGTAACATTCCTCAAAAATCTTAGTGGTACCCATCTATTTATTCTTAAATCCTGTGTTTCGAATGAGCCCAATTTTTATAAATACACACATGCGCCTGAATGGAAGTTTGTTTGGCTGCCCTTGTCAGTACAGTGTAGTGAATAGAGGCATTGCTTCTGGTAACAGCTTGCATTTCATCAACTACAGCATATAGTGGGGAGTCCTTACTACAATTGCATGTGTAGATATTCATTTAATATTTGCGTGTAATTCCTTAATATATAGCTGTCGTTCCATCTAGGAAGATGAATCAGGAGATTAAGTACGTTAAGTTTAGTGTATACAGGAATATCATGTTTGATAACTGCAATCAAAATATATTCTAAGAATGCATGATACCAGGCAGCTGTCAAAAAAGCATTGATAATAGTGTACAACTTGCATCATGATGTCCAGAACCTCACACCAATATAGATAACCTAATGGGATCGTGACCTCTGTAATACTAAGAAGATTTTTACCATCCCAAATATGATGGTACTGTCGGCCAATCTTATCTTTGTTAGAAAAATTGGTTTTCTCTTTCCAAATTATATTGTTCAAGAAGTGCAAATTAGTTGTTTAAATAAACCAACTAAAAATTTCTTTACTCAAGTTAGAATAGCTTCAACAAAATTTAAGATTTTTAAAAATGATATGTGTGACTTTGAGTACTCAAAACACTCTTTGAAATACCATACAAATCACTTCCTTACGATAGGCTTAGGATGTGAATAAAATCCTGTCAATCTTTAGGTTACTTCCTTTGTTGTTATTGATTGTAGACAATGACGTTTCATAATACATATTCACAATTTCTTAGGTTTAAATGAGCTTTTTTAAAATATTTCACGAAATTTTTTTAAGGTTTAAAAAGTTTTCAAATTAGCTTTATAGTTCGAATACACTATAAAATACATGGTGTTCTATTACAATTATGAAGTTTTATTCTATATCCGAAATGGTGGCAAATATTTTAAATTTACAATTCATAATTAATTGTAATGGTCACTTAAAAGTAAACGAAGTCCTTATTTAAAGTTCTCTAGTAATAGTTTAGTTTTAGAGATATGGAAAGAAATACTGTGCAACCTGGAAGCGTCACTTCAAGCCCCTAATCGAAAGGAAGCCAAAACTGATATTCTAAGTCTCGGGGCAACTGTTTTAGTAAAGTCAAACGTTGTTTTGGCCGGGAAAAAATACAGAAGTGTTTTTTCTCACTAGTTATATACATATTTTGGGTGCTGAATCAGAATTTAAACTTCTATTTCCCAAGGATATGGCTTTACAACGAAAATCGCAAAACACCTAAAAATATTCCATCTTTTTTAAGTTGTTGCCAAAAAAGTCATAGTAAACAACACTTGAATTTTTGAGATAGACCATTCTATAATAAATTAAGTACATTAAATTTACTACAAAAAGAACCCCTCAAATGTATTTTCTGGTTTAATTGTTTGCTCGTTAGAGGGCGCTGAAAAAAGGCCAACATTTAATAATATGTGGAAAACACAATTTTCTCGGTTATTTTTCGGTTTTAACACAAAAACTATGCTTGTATTTACAAAAAAAAATCTTGAGTTATGCTAAAACTAAATTAAATTCCTTACAAATTGCATACTTTAATCATTTATTTTAGCCAAACCATGTAGCCGCTATTGTTATGTCATATTAAACCGCTAAATCAAGAGCCCTTCATTCCAAACTCAGTAGAACGCTACATTATCACTATTTAAGTATTTAGAACTATTTATTTGGTCTCTCTAATT
The DNA here is from genome assembly GCA_018207615.1 of Philaenus spumarius. Classification (NCBI taxonomy): domain Eukaryota; kingdom Metazoa; phylum Arthropoda; class Insecta; order Hemiptera; family Aphrophoridae; genus Philaenus; species Philaenus spumarius. Next base: position 69,530 of record JAGFPH010004250.1, read on the forward strand.
AATACTTAATGTAATTAATTATTAATTATACATACTTTTAATTACTACCAGATTTATTATTTATATTACGTTTTGCCCAAAGAATGTTTGGGTATTTAGACACAAAGTAATTAAATTAAAAGTCCCAAAAAACAATGTACTATACATTTTCATCTTAATAACCATCAGTAATATAGGTAGGTAAATAAAAAAAGAGATCTCACCAACAGTCTACAACGCTTAGCGTTTGCAGGAACTGGCTTCTCTTCTGAAATATGAAAGGGAAACATGACATTATTAGCAATGATACTAGAGAATGAATAGTTGGATTTTTTTACTATGAATGCAGTGAATTCAAAAGTGTATAACTCTTTCATGTCTAACCACTGCTTGCGGTGTGAGGGCAGGGGTAGGCTCTTCATCTCAAAAAAGAAAGGAAACATGATGGTGTTAGGGAAGCTGCATGACAGTTTAATTAAATTAATAGGTACTAGAGATGAGGACATTTCACATGTGTGCAGCAATACAAATTACCTTGTTCTTTAGAAATGTGATAGGTTTGAAGGGTGTCGTCCACTTCGTCCAAATCCTGGTAATATTTATTCATATCTCCTTCACAGTTTAAACAAAGTCGGGAGCAATATTTGCCAGCAACCTTACATCCACAATTCCCATTACAGTCTATATTTCATTTACAGGAAATGAGTTGCATCAGTCTGTCAGGTGCGTAGGTTCGAGGGTGGTGATGGGCTGAAGGCGATATCTGTTCTTCATGCACCTCAACCTAGGAGGCAGACCCTCAGTGAGTGCTGCCTTGCGGAAGCCTCTGTTCGGGTAAGGGGAAGATTGATATATAGATGTCACCTTGAATACAGATGTTATGTATAATGTCACAATTTGTTTCAGGAGGTCATTTGTTTGCCGGACCCATAGAGAGCAAGGAACAATTTTTCTCCTCCAATCACAACTGCCTCTATGTCAACCAGAGGGTCTTTAAATATGTTGAAGGAATGTCTAAGGTTTGGGTTCTTCTTCACTGTTTTCACACACCTTTTTTTGGCCTGGTTATATAGAGCTGACGTCATATCACAACTGCTTATGGCGTGTAAACAAATAATATGGGCAGCTGTGATGTGTCGATCATACTTGGTGGGTAGTAAATGGTATTGCACCTACTTCCTTTTCCTGGCTTCAGGAAGTATACATTGGAAGTAGTACAGCAGAGCACATCCATTAGGACACAAAGGCCGATATCCTCTTCAACTACAGCCACTGTATCACTCAGATTATAGCTGATAACTGTGAATATTATAAGTCTGTCTGCATCTTCATATGCTTTACTCCAGATAATGTTCGCTTCATCAAATTTTAGATGAACATCTCTATAAATTTACTCTTGTTTTTGTTTTAATTATAGATATATTTCTTGTGTAATACGTTATGAACCGGTGTGTCAGTAAATATCATTTCTGTGGGTTGACCTTGTTGTTTGACCTTCTCATGAACTCCACGTATTTTGTGGTTTTCTTAAAATCTGAGTAACTATCAACAACTATTTGGGTACTTGTCTTGTATTTGGACAATACATAAGAAACATATCGGTCACAAATGCCTAAAAAACTCACGCCAGTTGAGCACACAAACTACAGGTTCAATAAAAAATAACCATCAATGGCAAATGTGCGCTTTTTTAGAACCGTGTGTTTTCTATAGGTTTGTAGATTACAATAAGTATTTGTACGTATAATTAATAAGTACTAATTAAATTGGTGTATATTAAATAAGTAATTAAATTTATATTTAATAAGTAATTGCATTGATTATTAATTATAAAGACCAAACAAATAGTTTTTAATAAGCTAATAGTGATAAAATATAGGTTTCTACTGAGTTTTGAATTAAGGGCTATTGATTTATAGCGTAATATGATGTACAAGTTCAACGAGCCCTAGCGGCTTCATGGTTTGGCCAAAATAAGTGGTTGAGGTGTGCAATGTGTATGGAACGTAATGCAGCTTTAACTGAATTACAAGTTTTTTTTTTTTGTTGTAATTACAAGCATAGTTTTTGAGTTGAAAGTAAAAAAACACTTTTTAACAACAATCGTTAAAACAGAGAAAACTGTGTTTTTAACAAAATGGGAAATGTTTGCCTTTATCCATCGTGCTCTTGCAGCCAAACCGTTCTACCAAAAAATACATATGAAGGATGATTTTTGTATAGAGAGCTAAAAGTTCTAGTTTTATCCCTTTTTGACAAAAAATTGATAAAAGTTCGAGTATTTTGAGATTTTTGGGGATTTTGTTATCTGTATGAAGTGGCAAGTTTGAAATTCGGATTCACAACAACAAACAACATAAAGAACTAGTGATAAAAAACCTCTATATTATTTCCTGAAACATACCCCCCCCTCGAGCCGATTTAACTGGACTATTCGCAGTGTAGCAACCTGGATTTTGTACTTTCCAGGTTTACTAGTGCACTTCGGTGCCTGGGTGTTGCATATTACAAGGATTTGATTCATGGGGCAGATGATATGATAGGTGTAGATAGATCACCGTCCCTCTTGAGATTTAAGTGAGTGTCGGTGGTGAGCCGCATCGGCACTAGTTACGCCGATACTCATCTGTTAGGTGTGCAGTTTTGGAGATCTCATTGGTTGCCCATTTAAAATTGACATGATTTTAAATTTGCAACCACTGGAGTATTGGGCAATGAATATTTGTAAAAAGTAAAACAAATTTAGATATGTAACTAAATATATCAGCTTTAAGTAGATTAACTATCCAAGGCACCAACTTATTCCTATTTTAATAGTATATACTCAGCCTGAGTTTTTAAAGCTTCCTTTATTCAATTCAATTATTGAACGTTGTTTGTTTAGACAAATTAAATCAGTTTCATCCCAGAACAGAAGTTACCATTATATTTAGTTTATTTATTTATTACCATTTTATATTATGCTATGTTGCGAACGTGAATTTAGTTGCATTTTTATGTTATATTACTAATATGTTGTATAACTATAAGCTATGATACAATTGTTGGTTAAACTTATCTGAGTATATAAATTATTTTGGAACTTATAGACCTAGACTGATGTTTACTTTTTAATATTTATTCGTATTTTAGCTAATAAATATGTTGTTGTCTTTGTCTCCACTAAGAGGTTTTTTAGCTAATAAGTAGATGTCCACTAAGAGGTTTTTATTTTTATTTTTTTAAATAATAAACATACTTTATTGTAACACTCAACAAAGCTTAAGTACTCAGGTATTTTTATATAATTTAACACTGAAACATAATTTCTAAAGTTCACTAATTTCTGAAAATTCTCCAAGCATGGGCACAGAACTAGTTCTGTTTATAAAATAGTAGTATAGATTCATAATAGGTTACTACATATATTTGAATAAAATATAAACAAATTAATATTAATACAATATTGCCTAAACATATTTAATCTTTATGAGAAAAATAATTTGTTATTTTACCAATACCGATTTGTAAAACATTTTCTAGGTCTAAAATTAACTCTGATGTAGGCCTACTAAGCCATAAGTTGTATATAAACATTCATATGTATTATTTTAATTAGAGCGACCTATAGTAATGCATCTTGTGAAACAGATGCCAGGTTGAATTACGGTTGTTATTGTTACAGTCAAGAAAAAGAAAAAAAATTTAAAATCGTGCTAGTGCATTTTGAGACTGTCCATGTATCTAATTAAAAGAACTATTACTAACCTTCGCAGTGAACAAGAAGCTTTAGAAGTACATACCTGAGTTCTGAGTTTACCATTTACAGGAAACAATTAATTACAACAAGATTTGTGATAACAATTTGCTTGTTTATTTTACAATTTAAAATGGATTAAGTTGATATCCCCTTAATTTAATAATATGTACACTCTTAAATAAAAATTGATTCTATATCATTTAAAAATATTCCTCCATTGCATTAAAAAGAGGGATGAATCCCTTTAGTTATGTTAACACACCTTACTGATCTTGAATCGAGTAAGGCATTGACCTTGTGATCTTTAAATTGTATTTCTACAAGTAGCAGGAACTGACTCGTCACTCCTCTAGATTTTAAAGAAACCATCTTGATATTTATAAACGTATTTGTCTTCCTGAATTACCCCTAAGTGCCTCTATTATGCCGAAGAAGAGAACGACTCTCCCAGATATAGTGACGGCCCGGTAATCCAAAAAGGATATATTTTAGAGTGCTCGACGGTTGAAATAAGGTAACTAATTGCTCATTATTATAATAAGTTTTAGCTTTTTTAGGTAATTTGTTTTGTAAATAATGAACACAAATGTACAAAAAAGTCTAAATACAAAGTTGCGTGTTTTATTAAACCTCTGGTCTTTATATTGTTTACTTTTGTAAGACAAAGTTTTAGTTAGTCACGAAAGTTTCTAGTAATGGGTACATTGAACGACGCTTGGAAGTGTTGTATTTAAACAAGGCGAAGAAACTTCACTGGGAAGAAACCATTTAAAAAGGGTCCTGAATAGTCGACCCCCATAATCCCAGGGGTTGGTGATATCCTAATTGTCCCCATCTACATGTTCTTTTCAGTATTAGGGCAGAAATTGTAATACTTTGATTTACTGACAGTCAACAGTGAACAAACTTTTAAACTATAAGAACTGAGGTTATGTGTACACAATTCTTAAGTAAAGTATTTAAAAATAAAACTTCTTAAAATAACAGTAATATATAAAGCAAATATGTTGTAAACAAGGTAAGTATGTTTAATGATGTTGCTACTGTATATTCTCAAAAATATTCGATTATTTTTTCAATTAATAATATTTCTTTATATACGACTAACTTCTATATGTAATATATAATTCTATAATGTCACTAACTCACTCACTGAAATATCGAAGTACCCAGGTAAAACCAAAAGTACCTTGATCTATTACTTTATATGGTATTTCATCTGAGCTAAAACCAATTGTTACTTGTAGGGACTATTTATTTATTATTTAAAAATGAGTACTAAACCATTTGGTACTATTACACTACACATCAAACTTCATATTGACGTTGGTGACTACAATAGCTAAATATTTTATGTATCTTATGGTTGAAATACAGTACAAATTTCTGTGCGAAATTTGTATGAACTTATAGTTAAGGTGAGTCTAACAATACATATCGTTGCATTGGCTTAAATTTTACTCAAATTTTACTTTTATTGAAAACTGTAAAATAATATAAACAAAATTCTATTATTTGTTATTAAATATTTAACTACAAGTTTTATTTTAAAATGTATACAAATGTGTTATTATTATCATATAAAACACAAGTTTAATAATCAAGAAAGTTATGAACGAGTAACTGAAACTCCTTGCATCATTTTATGAAGGTAAATAGTGTTTGTCTCTTACATTCTCTGTCTGTAAATCATCTAACACTTTCTGATGTTATACACTTTATAATCCTACTTAAACATTTAATACTACATAAAGTTTAAACAAATCTAAATTTGAACGGCACATTTTTATGTGAAACACTTAAAACTAGACTACAATAATGTAATAGTAATTTTACAAATTGTAATATTGTTTACAGGACTTGAATCTTACATCTAAAAAGACATTCAAATAATTAAAAATTGGAAATGAAGTATGTAATATACTTCATTCAATAATAAATTAAAATACTCTAGTCATTAAATGGGGCTATACTTTGACAGCTACACAAAGCTTCATCCTTTGAGATCATGTAATCGAGATTAACATTATAAAATGTAATTTCACACGTTTTTATAATAATCAGATTTATACCAATCACGATTATAATTATTAGTGAACTGACCAACTCCAAGAAAATTTTGAATAAACAGTGCATTCAAGCAATTGGTATTAAAGATTAAAGTGTAAAGATTAAGACAGCTTCAATCGTAACAGAATGTATGTTAAAGCTTCACCAAGCGTTAAAGAGCAACTATATTAGTCATTTAGATGGTTGTGGAAAGCACTTATATGGTCGTAAAAGCTGGTAAATTAAACTTACATATGTGAGTAGGAGTAATAAGGTGGACTAATCTTAGCATTTCTAACACAAAGAAAGATTTACTAAGAAATTAAAATAACAAAAGCGATAAATGGTATCAAAGTAAACAACAATTTACTTAGTATATGAGACTTTGTTTGGTAGGTTTTTTTGTAATTATCACAACCCAAAGCATGTGGTAGCAAATGTTTTTAATCCAACATGAAAGATATATCAATTTAAATTTATATATACATAATTTACTGGTATTTTTACGAAAGTGAAAAATTAAATTGACATGTAGGTAGTTATTTAATAATGTTGAATTTCTGAAGTGGTTTTGAAAGTTCTTATTCCAACTTGTCAACTGTTGCAAATATTTATTTGGGATTCATATTTGATTCACTAACTAGGAAAAAAAATAAAATTATAAGTCAAAATTTAATTTTCGTAAACTTTGTAACAGATGTTTTTTTAAAGATTTTTTTGAAAGAACGGCAGATACTGGACCAATAAGTAAGTTATACTCTCTCTGATTAAGTGCAGAATCTCTGGAAAAGTTAGAAACAACATATTTTGGTGAATCTGTAAACCGCACCAAAAGGAATATATCTCATTCTAATACCAATGCCTATCACAAGGTGTTCGTCAACGACACTGAACGGTCTGTCCTTGACAATAAAATTGGGTCTTAAAGAGGCAACGTGTACCGGACCAGATTTGATGTTGTTTTCACTTTGTAGCACAACTGTGGAATCCACGAGGATCTCTTACAAGGACGATAAAAAGGATTCGTGTTCTCCTCTTAAAGTCTAACACCTTTAATGACCAACTCTTCAACCATAACCTTCCTTAATTGTATTTCGGTTGAATCAAATGTTTTTCTTGGTGAAATCCAGTTTAATTTAAGGGTGGATGTATGTTGTAGCCATTCAATTATTACTGATTGTAATGGATATTTGTTTATATTTTAATTTTAATAACGTACACTTCGTTAGACTTTAAACAACTTTCCTCAGTTTACGGACATATAGGGTGGGGTACGTCAGATGGTTAACAATTAGTTAGGCGATAACAAGGGAGTCTAGTTGAGACACTATCTCTGACCATCCAGCTTATTCTTCTTTCCAATCGTAAAACTCATAGTAGACATTTTATTTTACAAATTTTCCAGAGATCATTTTGTAACTTTTTGTTTATTTGAGTAATTTTGGATTCGTACTTGAAGAGAGCTGTGGGGCTGAGAGGGTCCTTATGCTTCATACTTCAGATTTTTACGTTTCTATACCTCCGCACGCACTAAGGAAGCAATAAGCAATGCATGATTATTCACAAACAAATATATTTCAAAGTATTGTTATTTTGATTTAAGTGTGAGGAGCATGGCTGCATTTAAAGGGATTGGAAGGCCAATTTACTCCTAACTGTTATTGTTTTATCTTAGATTCGAATCATAAAATATTTAGTTATCAAGCCCGCGGGCGGAATAACAAGTTTTGTAGCTCTTAAATTTTAAGTTGCTAAACATTTAAACAGTTAAACATAATTCACATTTGTAAAAACCTGAATTTACACACGAATGCATACATGCATTAGTAATGGATTTAAACAATCACTATTATTTGACAAGCAGTTGTCATGCTTAATCCAACAGAGTCTCTTTGACGGAATGTGATGTCAATCTAGCAAAGTAATATGCGCTGTGTGAGTTGACATTGTCAAGCTGTTTATTCATGTGTGTTGTTGAGAGTCAATGGGTTTATTTATCGTTAGTAGGCCAATGACGAGACTTTGGAGTTGAATAAGCTTGAACAATTAAAATATTCATAATAAAATTTTAAACTGCCCTTTGTAATAATAATAATATTTTATTTGTTTTAAAATGATTAGTTTTTAAATTATTTGTTTTGGAAAGTAATTTTTCCTTTTTATTACAATTACGATAATAATGTAATTAATCATGTCATGTAATAGAGCTTATCTTTTTATTTTAACGTATTAGTGTACTTTAAATGATCATGCAATTAATTTGTGTACGAATACAAATTTGGTTTAATTATTTGGGCAACGTCCTCTCCCTGCGCAGGATATATCTGCTAAATGAATAAAGTTGACCAAAATAAAATGTTTAAATTAAATAAAACTTTCCGTTTCTGAATCTGTAATATTATATTTATTTATTTTTACGAAGGTTTTAGAAAGGATCTATTTTATAGTTTTCTTCTTGATTACTGTATGTTTATATGTGTAACTTTGAAATTGTATTTAGGTATACTGTAAACAAACATAAGTGTATAAGCCAAACTATAAACTAAGTTATAACAATAATTTAACCATTAAGCTATACAAATTTAACAATAAGATCAACACATTGAAATAGTCAATTAATTTTCATGTACTTTTTATCACCCTAAGTATACGAGAAACTAATAACTCTATTCCATACTTAAGCAAATGTATTGTCAAAAAACGAACTGTCCTAAACCTAAATATATTCGGTACTGACAAAATATTTTTCAGAAATTATCAAGCCCTTTCTTAAAACAATTGCAATTTACTTACGGTAATTATGACTCAATTATACGTACGGTAAGGTGTTTGTAAATACACTTAAATAATGTATTTACCAGTGATAACAGATTCCATATTTATAATACTATATCCAATGTGCAATGGTTATATACCCATCTCTTACACTTTGAAAAGTCATTTAAAACGAAAGACGTAATACCAAATAGTTTACTGCTTGAGTATTTTACTACGGTGTTTCAAAAATATAAAATAGTTTAGGTTGTGTTACATATATTTAAAATACATAAGTTTTTTTTAAATTTGATGTAAAGTTAATAAGTTATTATAGCTGACAATAGCTGAAAAATAAAACCAACAATATTGTTCTACAACAGATATCAATAGGTTGTAGTAGGTCAAACAACGGCTTCAATTGATTGTATAAAGCCAACTAACTGACTTGCTAAGATGTTGTTTGTCAGCTTTACCCTCTAGTAAACAAATAAAGTATGAATACATAATGTTGAATATATTGTTCTAATTTGATGTGCCCAATGGTTAGGAATTTAACTAAAACACTTTTTTAACGCCATTATGATAGTAATTACTTATTATTATATATACAGGGTGTCCAGCCTAAAGTGTTCCAATAGCTAACTTTTTTATTTTATGTCTGACAGTAAACTTCTTATGGGGGACCCCCTTTATTTTTTTATGTTGCTTTTAAGTATGTAATACTTTAAAAAAAACAATTTGTACCTTTAAACCTTCTCTATCTTTTTGATCTCAAGGTAAAACGGGTAGCATGCCTTTGCTCTTTTCATATCACTAATTTCTCTACTTGGAGCGCTGTTCGTTTTTTTCTCTATCGGCCAGCGTCCAATTCCTAATCTGTTGATCGTTCTAATGTTTTGCAAGGAAATAGTTGATCATTCAATGTTTGAACGATTAAAACGAAATAAGTTTCATTAAATCCAAGGTTTAAAGTCGAGTAACGTGCCGAAATACCACTTTCAGAGTTATGTGAAGAGAAAGTTTTGTATATTTCTTAATATGACGTAAATGAGATCGCACTAGGTAATAAGACAAGTGTACAGTTTAATCAACTATCTTTAGAACCCAAAGTACTCATAAAAACTGTGAATAATGGTTCAAATATGAATTTTTGTAAACTTTACAATGCTGTAAAAAATGTCTGTATCTATTTTATAATAAAACATAGGGTATCGAAGACATTTTGTAAAACAGTCAAAAAGATACTCATTCTAAATTACTTCTAATTATTGTTTTTTTAATATTTACATTTAAGTGACGTCACGAATTAAATTTCTTTAACCAAATTATATTTCTTTATTTATTTTTTACATTAAACCCTAAAAGCTTTTTATCATACAAAATTGGCCAGCAGAGTATATATCTGTATATATGCTTACGTTATACAATTATAAGTTTATAAACAACCATAAATTAATTATGCTGTTATTATAATAGAATTGTTTCACTGGTATTTTCCTAATTTGTGAATATGTACAGATGTCAATTTTTTTAGTAAACAAAAGAAAGGGTTCCTTTTTAATGTAAGGGAGGGATACTTTCAAATTATATAAAATCAATTTTTTATTTAAGGGCGTATTCATTTTTAAATTAAGGGCTTATCAACTTTATCTATTTGGTTATCAAGTAAATTGATATTATAAATCTTGTTGCAATTAATAGTTTCCTGTAAATGGTTAACTCAGGTGAAACTTCTTGTTCACTGCAAAGGTAAGAAGGTTAATAATAGTTCTCTTAATTTGATGCATGTACAGTATAAAAGCGGCCAAACACGACTTTCAAATATGTAATTCTTCTCGACTGCAACATGATAATGGTGTGTTTACTTTAAAAAATATGGTATGTATTGATTTGGAAGGTGTTTCGGTGTTACTTGAGTTTGACTTTGTTGTTTTGGTATATTATTATTTATTTAAGCAAAGAAAATTAGTCTGGAAGTTCTGATAAAAATTAAAAAATAAAACAAAAAATTGAAAACCAAAAAAACATAAATAAAAACCATTAAAAAACCCAATAAATCTCTTTTCTTGTTACTTCTATTTTGTTGTATTATTGCATAATTTTTAATAATTCTGGTTTTCAAATTATTTTTATTGTTTCTCATTTAGTATTTCCTAAAATATAAATAGTCTACCTTCCTTTTGATTTCTAAGGTGGTCTGCTATTGCTTAATTTTTTTTTATTCTTACATTTTTAATAATGGGTGATTTAGTTAATAGTAGAACTCTTCGAAAAGACTGAGCTATCCATCGAAGTAAGAGTCAGAGGGGGAAAAGTAGATAAAGTAGATAAAATGAGGTCAAACTTTAAAACCTGCAGTAAATATGGAACCTGAGTTAAAAAAAAAATTCAAAACAGTTATTGTGAGCTAAAATGTCTTTCTGGGTTGTATCGATTGACAACATCACTAATCTGGATAAATCTAATCCTAAAAAAATAAAACAATATTTTAATTGGTTAAGAGCCGAAGTTTTCCAAAAAGAGTATCTTCAAATTGAACAGGCCTTAAAAAATTTGCAATCCGAAGAGATAAACACAGCCCTTAAGGAAACAATTTCTTGTTTTCCTTTTGAAAACTGCAGGAAATGCTTTAAAAAGTTTTGAACCTAGTGCGACATTGGGATTGACTTCATTGCAAATAAATGCATCTCTTTTCGGTCAACTCTATGATTCAAACGGAGAAGGCAAGCTTCCTGAAATAGTTGAGTTTAGTGGTGGGGTTTCTGACTCAATCCCTCACATGCCAAACTCTAGTTTAGTAATCAAATATTAATATTCTTAGCTTATCTATTTGGAAAGTTGAACCATCCAACTGAGAAGCTCTTGTAACTCTAACTGATACCGACAGTTTTAATTTAGATAAACTAATAAAGTTTGTCAAGGTAAATTTATAAATTTATCTAAAATTTACTCCAATATAAAATCTCAAATTCTATCTTGTTGCCTTATGCACCAGTACTATACAATTTTTTTCTTTTAAAACACAGTTCCTTCCATGGCATCCATAGGGTAGCTTCAAAACTGCATATAGCCACAAAGCGTTTAAACACCTTGGCGCAGGACCTCTTGTATCGTCCACAAGGACTTAAGGAAACCTTGCACCATTTTGTAGGCAACATAAGGGTCGCTACTAAAATCCTGCTCATTGACATGTGTGAAGCAAAAATAGTAGATGTAATAATAGATGGTTTGTCACCACAGGTTATAAATTCTTTTACTTTTACTGACAAACTAAGAAATTTCAATTACCTTTATTAACTGTGAGCACAAGTGAGCAATACTTTATTTTTAGACCCGCAAAGATCAAATGCTCAATCAAATCAAAACAGACCGCAATCCTATAGGTGTTTTATTTTTCAAGTAGTTTGCCGTCGATGTGGAAAAACGGGGTACTGTAGAAAAAGTCAAAAATGTAGAAATAGGCTCTCTTCAAATTCCCTATAAGATGTTTCCAAAAACCACACAACACCCAACTCTAGTCACAGTAAATTGCATAGTTTCTTCCTCAAAACCACCTGTTTTGATAAGTCGAGAAGCACACCATTGCTGTGTAGAAAATTTAATTCCAATAGAACTTTTAGTACGGTAAATGTTTTGTCTCCTCGTTGCTCTTTCTGCAACCGTCTCGGTCACTATATCTTGGAGAGTCGTTCTTTTCTTCTGCATAATAGAGGCACTTAGGGGTAATTCAGGAAGACAAATAAGTTTATAAATACCAAGATGGTCTCTTTAAAATCTAGAGGAGTGAAGAGTCAGTTCCTGCTACTTGTAGAAATACAATTTAAAGATCACAAGGTCAATGCCTTACTCGATTTAAGATCAGTAAGATGTGTTAACATAACAAAAGGGGTTGATCCCTCTTTTTAATGTAATGGAGGGATATTTTTTAATTATATAGAATTAATTTGTATTTAAGAGGGTACATATTATTAAATTAAGGGGATATCAACTTAATCCATTTGAAATTGTAAAATAAACAAGCAATTTGTTATCACACATCTTGTTGTAATTAATTGTTTTCTGTAAATGGTAAACTCAGGTACTTCTAAAGCTTCTTGTTCACTGCGAAGGTTAGTAATAGATCTTTTAATTTAGATACATGGGCAGTCTCAAAATGGACTAACATGATTTTTCAAATTTTTCTTTTTCTTGACTGTTACAATAAAAACCGTAATTCTCCTTGACATCTGTTTCACAGGATGCATTATTATATGTCGCTCTAATTAAAATAATAAATATGTTTGTTTATATTCAACTTATGGCTAAGTAGGCCTACATCAGAGTTAATTTTAGACCTAAAAAATGTTTTAAGAAGCGGTATTGGTAAAATAGCAAATTATTTTTCTCTTACAGAATACATATATTTGGACAATATTGTATTAATATTATATTGTTTATATTTCATTCAAATATATATAGTAAAATAATATTAATCTATACTACTATTATAAACAGAACTTGTTTTGTGCCCATGCTTGGAGTAATCGCAGAAATTACTGAAATTTAGAAATCATGTTTCAGTGTTAAATTATATAAAACTACATGAGTAACATAAGCTTTGTTGAGTGTTACTACAACAAAGTATGTTTATTATTTTAAAAACATAAATAAAAACCTTTTAGTGGATACCTACTTATTAGCCAAAAAACCTCTTAAAGGAGACATAGAAAATTACATATTTATTAGCTAAAGAACGAACAAATTTAAAAAAAGTATACACCAGTCTAGGTCTATAAGTTCCAAAATAATTGATATATTCATATAAGTTTAACTAAACATTGTATCATAGTTTGTAGTTAAACAACATGTTAGTCATATAACATAAAAATACAACTAAATTCACGTTCGCAACATAGCATAATATTAAATGCTCATAAATAAATAAACACATATACAGTAATTTTTGGGATGAAATTGTTTTAATTTGTCTAAACAAACAACGTTCAATAATTTAATTGAATAAAGGAAGCTTTAAAAACTCAGACTGATTATATACTATTAAAAGAGGAATAAGTTGGTGCCTTGGATAGTTAACCTACTTAAAGCCAACATATTTAGTTACATATCTAAATTTGTTATACTTTGCCCGAAATGTCCCAGTGATTGCAAATTTTAAATCATGTCAATTTTAAATGGGCAACCAATGAGATCCAGTTAAATCGTCTCGGGGGGTGCATGTTTCAGGAATAAATATAGAAGTTTGTTTATCACTAGTTCTTTATGTTGTTTGTTGTTGTGAATCCAAATTTCAAACTTTCCACTTATATATGGCTTCATAACAAAATCCCCAAAAATCTCAAAATACTCGACCTTTTATCAGTTTTTGTCAAAATAGTATAAAACTAGAACTTTTCAAGTTCTATACAAAAATAAAATACATTAAATGTCGTAAAAAAAAGCATCACTCAAATTTATTTTTTGTTAGGATGGTTTGGCCACAAGAGTATGGATAGAGACAAGAATTTCCTATTTTGTTATAAAAAAAAAACACAGTTTTCTCTGTTTTAACTTTTGTTAATAAAAAGTTGTTTTTCACTTTTAACTAAAAGACTAAGCTTGTAATTACAAAAAAACTTGAGTTCAGCTAAAACTACATTACATTCCATACACATTGCACACCTCAATCACTTATTTTGGCCAAACCATGAAGCCGCTAGGGCTCGTTGAACTTGTATATCATATTACGCTATAAATCAATAGCCCTTAATCCAAAACTCAGTAGAAACCTATATTTTATCACTATTAGCTTATTAAAAACTATTTGTTTGGTCTTTATAATTAATAATCAATGCAATTACTTATTAAATATAAATTTAATAACTTATTTAATATACACCAATTTAATTAGTACTTATTAATTATACGTACAAATACTTATTGTCATCTAAAAACCTATAGAAAACACACGGTTCTAAAAAAGCGCACATTTGCCATTGATGGTTATTTTTTATTGAACCTGTAGTGTGTGTGCTCAACTGGCGTGAGTTTTTTAGGCATTTGTGACCGATATGTTTCTTATGTATTGTCCAAATACAAGACAAGTACCCAAATAGTTGTTGATAGTTACTCAGATTGTAAGAAAACCACAAAATACGTGGAGTTCATGAGAAGGTCAAACAACAAGGTCAACCCACAGAAATGATATTTACTGACACACCGGTTCATAACGTATTACACAAGAAATATATCTATAATTAAAACAAAAACAAGAGTAAATTTATAGAGATGTTCATCTAAAATTTGATGAAGCGAACATTATCTGTAGTAAAGCATATGAAGATGCAGACAGACTTAAAATATTCACAGTTATCAGCTATAATCTGAGTGATACAGTGGCTGTAGTTGAAGAGGATATCGGCCTTTGTGTCATAATGGATGTGCTCTGCTGTACTACTTCCAATGTATACTTCCTGAAGCCAGGAAAAGGAAGTACGTGCAGTACCATTTACTACCCACCAAGTATGATCGACACACCACAGCTACCCATATTATTTGTTTACACGCCCTGAGCAGTTGTGATATGATGTCAGCTCTATATAACCAGGGCAAAAAAAGGTGTGTGAAAACAGTGAAGAAGAACCCAAACCTTAGACATTCCTTCATCATATTTAAAGACCCTCTGGTTGACATAGAGGCAGTTGTGAGTGGAGGAGAAAAATTGTTCCTTGCTCTCTATGGGTCCGGCAAACAAATGACCTCCTGAAACAAATTGTGACATTATACATAACATCTGTATTCAAGGTGACATCTATATATCAATCTTCCCCTTACCCGAACAGAGGCTTCCGCAAGGCAGCAATCACTGAGGGTCTGCCTCCTAAGTTGAGGTGCATGAAGAACAGATATGGCCTTCAGCCCATCACCACCCTCGAACCCCCACACCTGACAGACTGATGCATCTCATTTCCTGTAAATGCAATACAGACTGTAATGGGAATTGCGGATGTAAGATTGCTGGCATATATTGCCAACACCGACTTTGCTTAAACTGTGAAGGAAGTTATGTGATATGAATAAATATGACCAGGATTTGAACGAAGTGGACGACACACTTCAAACCTATCACATTTCTAAAGAACAAAGTATTTTTTATTGCTGCACACATGTGAAATGTCCTCATCTCTAGTACCTATACATTTAATTAAACTCTCATGCAGCTTCCCTAACACCATCATGTTTCCTTTCTTTTTTGAGATGAAGAGCCTACACCTGCCCTCACACCCCAAGCAGTGGTTAGAGATGAAAGAGGTATACACTACTTAATTCATTGTATTCATAGTAAAAAATTCAACTATTCATTCTCTAGTATCATTGCTAATAATGACGTGTTTCCCTTTCATATATCAGAAGAGAAGCCAGTTCCTGCAAACGCTAAGCGTTGTAGACTGTGAGTGCGATTTCTTTTTTTATTTACCTACCTATATTACTGATGGTTATTAAGATGAAAATGTATAGTACATTGTTTTTTGGGACTTTTAATTTAATTACTTTGTGTATGAATACCCAAACATTCTTTGGACAAAACGTAATATAAATAATAAATCTGGTAGTAATTAAAAGTATGTATAATTAATAGTTAATTACATTAAGTATTAATTAGAGAGACCAAATAAATAGTTCTAAATACTTAAATAGTGGTAATGTAGCGGTCTACTGAGTTTGGAATGAAGGGCTCTTGATTTAGCGGTTTCGTTAATATAACATAAAAATAGCGGCTACACGGTTTGGCCAAATAAATCGTTAAAGTATGATATTTGTATGGAATTAAATTTAGTTTTAGCACAAATCAAGTTTTTTTTTGTAATTACAAGCATAGTTTTTGAGTTACAACCGAAAATAACCGAGAAAATTTTGTTTTCCACAAATTAGGAAATGTTGGCCTTTTTTCGGCGCCCTCTAACGACCAAACAATTAAACCAGAAAACACATTTGACGGGTTCTTTTTGTAGTAAATTTATTGTAGTTTATTTTTGTATAGAATAGTCTACCTCAAAAAGTCAATAGTTGTTTACTATGACTTTTTTGGCAACAACTTAAAAAAAGTGGAATATTTTTAGGTGTTTTGCGATTTTTGTTGTAAAGTCATATACTTGGGAAATAGAAGTTTAAATTCTGATTCAGCACCCAAAAAATTTATATAACTAATGAGAAACACTTCTGTATTTTTTCCTGGCCAAAACAACGTTTGACTGGACTAAAACAGTTGCCCCGACACTTAGAATATCAGTTTTGGATCCTTTTCACGCTTCGATTGGGGGCTTGAAGTGACGCTTCCAGGTTGCACAGTATTTCTTTTCATATCTCTAAAACTAAACTATTACTAGAGAACTTTAAATGAAGACTTCTTTTACTTTTAAGTGACCATTACAATTAATTATGAATTGTAAATTTAAAATATTTGCCACCATTTCGGATATAGAATAAAACTTCATAATTGTAATAGAACACCATGTATTTTATAGTGTATTCGACCTATAAAGCTTATTTGAAAACTTTTTAAACATTAAAAAAAATTCGTAAACCTAAACTTTATAGAGCTAGATCACTTAAAACTCATGTTTTCTTTTGTTTATATAGGTTTAAAATTATCTGTTGTTATCATCTATCTGGAAACGCATTAACAGCTGAGATTTCATTCATTTTTAATAGCATTAACATTCATTACAGCAGATATTTCTACTTTTTCATAAAAATGGTTTCAGATAATCGGTTACTGTTTTTGTAAACTTCAAGGATGTTAAAGTTTTACCTTCCTATTTTCTTTTGAAACTAGTGTTATGAATTTGATCAAAGTATATTATTTTACTCTAATAAAATTAAGCTTATAGGCTATATAAACTTGACATGGTAGCAGTTTATATTTGTAGACAAAGTTGTTTTGTTATATCTACTTGTATGCAGTTTTGTTTCCAGATAGACGAGCTCCTAACAGGCAATATTTTTAAAAAGCTCATTTAAACCTAAGAAATTGTGAATATTTATTATGAAACGTCAGCGTCTACAATCAATAACAACAAAGGAAGTAACCTAAAGATTGACAGGATTTGATTCACATCCTAAGCCTAGCGTAAGGAAGTGATTTGTATGGTATTTCAAAAAGTGTTTTGAGTACTCAAAGTCCCACAATATCATTCTTAAAAATCTTAAACTTGAGTAAAGAAATTTTTAGTTGGTTTATTTAAACAACTAATTCGCACTTCTTGAACAATATAATTTGGAAAGAGAAAACAAATTTTTCTAACAAAAATAAGATTGGCCGACAGTACCATCATATTTAGGATGGTAAAAATCTCCTTTGTATTACAGAGGTCACGATCACTTTAGGTTATCTATATTGGTGTGAGGTCCTGGTCATCATGATGCAAGTTGTACACTATTATCAATGTTTTTTGACAGCTGCCTGGTATCATGCATTCTTAGAATATATTTTTATTGCAGATATTCCTGTAAACACTAAACTAATTATCGTATTTAATCAGGAAGATGGAACTACAGGTATATATTATTAAGGAATTTTTTCAATGCAAATAGTAAATGAATCTCTACACATGCAACTGTAGTACAGACTCCCTACTTTATGCTGTAGTTGATGAAATGCAAGCTAAATTACCAGAAGTAATGCCTCTATTCACCACACTGTACTGACAAGGGCAACCAAACAAACCTCCACTAAGGCGCATGTGTGTATTTATAAAAATTGGGCTCATTCGAAACACAGGATTTTAGAATAAATAGATGGGTTCCACTAAGATTTTTGAGGAATGTTACCATCATTTTATTTATTTATTTTGGTAAGTTTGTTGTTTGAATCTACATTAATTTATAATATTTATTATTATGAGACAATATGGTAATACAATATTTAAATTGTTATGTGTTTTATTTTCCATCAATACTTTAGAAATATTTAGACTACAATCAATGAAATACACAAATACAAAAGTTTAATTCAGTTGTAAATCATTTTAAACTGGATGGTAAATATTTACTTTTTAGGCTTTTAAATACCAACCTCCAAGTGTTTGTGGGTTTATGTTTCACTAATAAAAAAAATCTGAAAATGGTCTGTGTAGTCGATACGCCATAAAATAGAGGATGATTAGTTACAAGTTTCGTACGGTTATAAGGTGGACATTTTTTAATTTCCTATTAATATTTTTAACTATCACCAAAAAGTAGATTTACTTCCCCATTTAAGTTTGTTTTGAGTTTTGTACTTTTGGAGGTGATAATTCAGGCTCAGTTAAAATGGACAGCCCTATATAATAGGCCTAGATGTATATTGTCAACTCAACAGGAAGTTAAAGACGAGTTGATTTCATATAATTTACTGAATCTAAACTGAAATATACCATGCAAATAATTACTATTATTATTATTATTTTAAATAAACTGAAGTTTATTTACAACACACTACAGGTTATTCATAATGTTTGCCTTAAGACTGGTATTATTGATGTATAACATTTGAGATAGGTTTCAAAAAACGCAATCATGGCAGCTAGATGCCAACCTAACATATTCTAGCTTAAAGTAAAATGCCTAATTGGATGTAAGTAGGCTATGCCACAGAGACGTTAACAGAACTAAAATTATAAAATTGAGTAAATTATTTAGCTTCTAAATAACCTTTTCCTCTTACTTTAGGAATGGGTAGAGTTTCAGTAGAGTTATAGAATAACCCTATCGTAAAGATGCTTGTAATACTGTAGCATTTGCTGTAAAATCTAATACAAATTAGTATGTGATTTAAAATGTAGAAGTACATCAGAAGACCTACACCAGAAAATAATAACCCAGTAATAATAATTACTGAGTTATTATTTTCTGGTGTAGGTCTTCTGATGTACTTCTACATTTTAAATCACATAATAATTTGTATTAGATTTTTTAACAATTTCCCTTTCATGTACAAATCCTAAATATAGTCTAACTTATCAATTTAATAGATACCTTTTTGTAATTTTAACTTCTTATTGAAAGCTTTGTAATAATGCCTAGCACCACTGTTATCTTCAATTTTATGGCTGTTAATAAACACTCAATGCAGCTTTAAAGCGGCCCATACACTACACATGCATTGCACGCCGTGCAAGCACGACGTGCCAAAAACGGACGAAACCTGCCAGTGTGTGGAGGTCTCCGTGCTAAGCACGCCGTGCAATGCATGGCACGATGGCAATCAAGACGAGTTTGATTTTCGGCACGCCGTGCCATCCGCCGCCGTGCCAACCTGCTAGTGTATGGGCCAGTCCCGCGCCACGTGCTAAAAGTGAAACGTCTTTTGAGGTTATATTTCGTTCGGTAGCGGCAAAAACTCTCAAAACAGGCTTCTCAATCACAGTGACAACCGACTTCTAGCACGTCACGGAGCAGACTGAATTTTCAGTGTGTGACGCACGGCGTGCCAAGCCAAGCACGGCGTGCCATTGCACGGCGTGCAATGCATGTGTAGTGTATGGGCCGCTTAAGCTATGTTTTGTGGGCTTTAGAGAAATCTCTATCCTTACACATTAATCTCCAATACGTGTTGCTAGAATGTTTTGTGCAGATTATTGTGTGTGCACGTGTTGTTACTTAATCTTTGTTTAATAACTGAAAACTTCAATAGGAAATACACTATATTAATTGTATAGGCCGCCTATAAGTTTGATAAAACTTATTAAAAAGTAAATTCACTTTAGTAATATAGTTATTTAAAAGCAGTACAAAATTAGTTCTGTTTTAATAACCATGAGTAATCAGTTATTATTTGTTATTATATTAGTTTTCCAGATGTTTATTTATATACAGGGTGTACAAAAAAACCCGCCGGGTTTAATATTTCGTATATAAAGAAAATTTGAAGGTAGATGTGATTGAGGAACCTACTCTATGTAAAAATACTATTTTATTAAGATTTCAAAAAATTATCCGCCATCTTGGATCCGCCATTTTGAATGTATCTTTGTTTTTTTTCAAATGAGAAGGTGGTCATGTGATACATTATTTCGATGTAGGATTTTAAGATAAAACCAACGGTGAAATTTGCACATCCATGTATTTAACCGATTAAAAATGGCGGTTAAAAAACAACGAAATCTTGTTTTAAAATTTTGCCCCATTTCGCTGTATTATTTAAAAAAAAAATACTAATTTTTATTCTTTTAGGATTTAGAATCAAGTAACCTTTCAAACGATATGCCACACAACGATATTTATTACTATTTAAAATTTTGTAGTTACAGCCATTTTGATTATTCAAAATTGATTTTGATTGGTTCAACCAAATATCGTTGTGTGGCATATCGTTTGAAAGCTCATTTAATTCTAAATCCAAAAATAATAATAGTTAGTAGGTATTTTAAACAAAAATAGTACAGAAAAATGGGGCAAAATAGGAAAACACGATTTCGTTGTTTTTTGACCGCCATTTTTGATCGGTTAACGATATGGATGTGCAAATTTCACCGTTGGTTTTCTCTTGAAATCCTACAGCGAAATGATGTATCACATGACCACCTTCCCATTTAGAAAAAACAAAGTCACATTCAAAATGGCGGATCCAAGATGGCGGATTTTTTTTTAAATCTTAATAAAATAGTATTTTTACATAGAGTACGTTCCTCAATCACATCTACCTTCAAATTTTCTTTATATACGAAATATTAAACCAGTGCGGGACTTTTTGTACACCCTGTATAATAATCCCATGGTTAGTATAATATAAAGATCGCACTGACATACAACAATGCAACAAAATGTTTCACGATGTAAAACCTTGAAGAAATATGTGCGTTTAATGAATATTAAAATACTGACAGTAAAATGTCTCATGTATATTAAAACATATACAAGCGTATACTTAGCAAAAGCGAAGGTAGTAATGGTGTTTTATAGAAAAAACATAATGAAAACCTTGTGAAAATAGTACAAATACTTTTTTGTTAAAACATACAGTACACGTTATAAGTTCTGCCTAAAAAAAAATTCTTGATTATTAGCTACACCTAAAGAAACACATTCTTTCTTCCGAGTGTAGTTTACCGGTAGGATACAAAATGTTTACAATAATAGAAACTTGATTGTAAACCAACTAAAATTATAGTATTAAAAAATCTTACTATCTTATTAAAGGAGCAATTCCTGTATATTTAATAATTCATTTCGGGGATCTCGCTAACGGCTCTAATGATTTGCATGAAAATTTGCATAGGCTATATTGGTTTTTTGACATTAGAAATCGAAAAAAAATCGTTAATAATGATGTTGCGTAATTTGGATGTAACAGAAGGCCTAAGTAATGGTGTATTACTCATTATGACAAATCTTAATATGACAACATAATATAGGCAAAAATCGTGACTGGTGAAGAAGTACATATATCAAGAATAACTCTTGACTCATCAAAAGGTCATCTGGAATGTACCATGCAGCGACACCAATTTCCAGTAAGATCTATATTTGCCACGACAGTACACACATCTCAAGGCCAAACATTTGAATTTGTCGTCGTGGACTGAAGATAGTCAGTTTTCATGCATGGCATGTATGTAGCATTTTCAAGAGTTGAAAATGAAAATCCTTGAATTAACCGCAAAACAGTATGGATGGAAGTATATGATTAAGATCCAATTAAGTCATGATAAAACTGAGTGTGTCAAATATATAATAGCTCAACTTTAAAAAATTACTATAATACTGTATAGCAGATATTTTATTCTAATAAAACGTTAAACTAATTACACTCATGTTTTATTTAATTTAAATAATAGTGCATGTTATGTACGTAAGATCGAAAAATATTCATATTTATTCAGTATATGTGATTTGTATTTAAATATATTTTCCTAAAAAAACTATTTTACAAAGAATTTTAAAAAATACTGAGCGATGCTCGGTCGCCAGTGTACTTAAAAATAATTGCGCCACCATTTTCAGATTCAAAATCGAAAGAGGAAATTGAATATATCTAATATGTAAAATTTAAAGCAATTACATTACTTCGATACAATCTTACGTAAACAAAATATTACTATTGTTATTACAATATATTTTTTGAAGTACATAAACTGAATTATTATAAGTTTGAAAATATTGAACATTTTTAAAACTTACTTTTGATATCGTTAAATATTATGTTTAGAGATACTGTAGATATTGTACTAAAACATTCTCGTTGTATGTTTTAAATATGCCTCTTCAATGGAATATCTTAAACTATTATTGTGAGAGACAACTTTAAAAGGAGAATTTCCTTATTCGTTGAAGTAATTTAAAATTTATATTTTTAATTATAAACAATTTAAACCTTTACAAGATTAATAATTTCTTTGTCAAATATTTAAAGAAATATTATTACTTTTATATTGTTTGTATTTCTTGAACTACAGCTGTTTAAGAGCTGCATAAAAAAGTAACAAGATATACAAATATTTTAGTCGTTCTCACAGATCCAGTTTACGTAACTAAAATAAATAAACCAGGTTTTAAATTTGATCATAAATATAATAAAATTCATAGAAGCTAAGTTTGAAGCAAATTTTAATTCATTAAATTTCATAACCACTTTCCCGAGAAAGTTTTACTGCAAAAAACATGATTTTATTGAATAGTCGAAAAAATTTGGAAAAATTCCAAGTCAAATTTTTTTATAAATTAATAGTTTTAAAGTAATTATTGGGGGTAGGCCTACTTACTAACGACACCTGTATTTTATTAAATTAACAGTTTGCAATAATTCTAAAACTTAAATGTTTGTATGACTAAAACTGTATTACTTTATTAGTTTTGCTTATTTACAGTTGTACATTGTTGTGACTTTATTATTTAAGACTCATTTACATATTGATAAATACATAATAAATTGTATTTATCTTTAGTATTACTTGAATGATAGATGTTGACATAGATGTATTACTGCCACTCATCATGACATTAACATACAGTCTTATCCATGGCAATGAAAAGCGATTTCTAAGATATAAACAATAGGGCATGACAAATGCTACTGCAGGCTACAACAGTAGCCATTACTTATATTGTGGTGAATTGAGTTGACAGAAACATGTGTTAGGGGAAATGTATAGCTTGTGATGTTAATCATGCAGTCCTTATATTATTTGGACAAATATAATGATTAAATGGATTTAGTTCTACAAGCAAAAATGTATCTCCTTTCTTTATACTTCGTTTCTGAAAATTTTACTTATTTTGAAGAGAAGTGTGAAGTAGTTTCGATAAAATTTCAAATTAGCAAGTTATTAATTCAGTTTAAACTACTAACGTCATTTACGGACAAAGATATTAATAAACAAGAATATTTTAAATTTTTATTTTCACTTACTGAACAATGTTTACTGTAAACTTTAGCTCAAATCATTCGCTATAGGTATTTTATACTTAAATAATCCATGAACCATAAACTAAATCACAATGTAATAAATGTTGGTAGTTAAACAAACTCCCTTTATAATAAATATAACAATTTAGTACAGTGAATAGAGACAAAAATGGAGGGTTAACTTACAAACGGTCCGGTAGTTCTAAATTTGTTATATGTTGTCTAGGATAGATATTAAGTGTTTAAAATGCAAAATGCACAATTCTCCCCCCTCCACGCCCGCCGACATTTTGAAAAAACCGAAAAACATTGGCACTTTCTTTAGATTTTCGCTTATATCTTTGTATCGGTGCATTTGAGCTACAAACAAGTTCTATTCAATGTTTTAGAGAATTAAATTTCCTATTATGTACGTGTTAATTCGTGTTTGTAGAACAGATAGTAACGGGAGTAGTGTAGAAACAAGAGTTCTGGCTCAAATCTGACCTTTTGACCCCAGGTCACCTGAACCTTGACCCCAAAGGTCAAGATAACAAATTGGCGCCAAGCCAAAGGCCTAAATTGCGCAATAATTGAAAAATCAACCAATCAGAGTACAGGATTCAGTTACTTAGGCCACGCCCACCGACCAATCAGAGCCGATTTCACATTACGGATAAAAAAATCGTAACGGGCGATCAATATAACGATTAAAATTAACGAACCGTTGGTAAAAATATACGGATCGTTAAATTTAACGATCCGTTGGTAAAAATAGACGGACCGTTAATAAAATCGATCAAGTTTATGTAAATAGCTCTGGTTCGTTAAGGAAATGTTACGGGTGATTGATAAAAAGTTACGCTTCGTTGGTAAAAATATACGAATCGTTAATAATATAATGTTAACATTGTGTTAATTACATTTGCATAAAAAAGTGTTATAATGTGGTTCGTTAAGAAAATGTTGCGGGTGATTGATAAAAAGATACGCATGGTTGGTAAAAATATACGGGTCGTTAATAAAAAGTTACGGTAAAATTTACAAACGGTAAGTCCTATGACAACCAAACTTCATCCAAGGTATGTTGACCACATGATGTGCGGGTTGCATAACCGAAAAAATGAAGGGGCAAAATATTTTAAAATTCAATACCTCTAGAACCGTTTATCCGATTTTGACCGAAATTAAACTAAAGAGTTTCCTAACACAAGCTTTAAACATTCGTGTTATATAGGTTGTATAACCAAAAAATAGAAGGAGCAACATATTTTAAAATTCGATAACTCAAGAACAGTTGATCCGATTTTGATCGAACTTAAACTAAAGAGTTTCCGAACACATCAAAGGTATGTTGACCACTTTTTGTGCGGGTTGCATAACCGAAAAATGAAGGAGCAAAATATTTTAACATTAAATACCTCTAGAACCGTTTATCCGATTTTGATCGAAATTAAAATAAAGATTTTCCTAACACAAGCTTTACACATTCGTGTTATATGGGTTGCATAACCAAAAAAATATAAGGAGCAAAATATTTTAAAATTCGATAACTCAAGAACAGTTGATCCGATTTTGATCGAACTTGAACTAAAGAGTTTGCTAGTACTGTTAATGACAGCGTTAAGTAAGAGTACAGAGTCTGTTGCAAAATTACATATCCACAACGCAATCTATTCCTTTTAAAACGTGCCTTAAACAAATGTTAATTAAATAAGAGTATATTTATGGTATTTACCTTTTTTTGGTCTGTTTAAATAATCCTATTTTATTGTTATTAGCTACGGCCGTTTCGTCTTCACAGAGACATCGTCAGGCTTTGCTCTCGTCATGAACACAAACTTCACATATTAAAAACACAAACACGTAAACACAATATACACTTAAAAAATTTCTTTATAAATATTATAATCACTGAATTTACTAAAACGGTTAAAATAAATATATTTGTATGGTCTGCATACATCCTACTTGGATATCTTCAGTCGACTGAATTATTTATCTTACTCATGGCATTGAGCGTGTCATATATTGCATTGGAGGCAACGTTCAATTTGTCATTTAGTAGGATGTCAGGGTCTTGCTTGTTGTGGGAATAAATTTGGAATTCTTCTAATATATCTAGTAGTTTTCCCTTTCTGCTCTTGTGAAGAATTTTAAGGTTGGAGTCGATATTACTGTAATCGTGGTTATTGTTTATGAGATGTTCTGCATATTTGGACCTTTGGTTTAATGCTGTTTTATAGCTTGGTATGTGTTCTTTGAATCTTTGTTTGAAACTTCTACCTGTCTGTCCTATATATAATTTATTACAGTCATTACATGAAAGTTGGTATACTCCTCCTTCATCAAACTCATCTGTAGTGGTTCTGGTTATATTTCTATTTATTACATTCTGGAGTTTATTATTGGTACGGTATGCTAAAGAGTATCCCTGTTTGCGGAAAATATTGTTCATTGAATGTACAAGTTTACTATTGTATTGTACGGTTATATATTTTTTGGATTCTACAGGCTCAGGTGTTATAATTTGTTTTTTCAATTTGAGTTTCCTCTCTTTATTTTTCTTTTGTTTACTGATACATTTGTCAACAATAGAGGCATTGTATCCATTGGCGGTAGCGATACATTTGATCAAATTTATTTCTTTGATAAATTCGGCATGTTCCATAGGTATGTTTAGTGCTCTATTTACAAAACTATTGTAAGCTGCTAATTTATGAGCTGTGGGGTGATTAGAAGTTGAATGAATGGTGTGATCAGTTTGAGTGGGTTTTCTGTAAACTTTAAACTTGTGATTGTTATTATCTTTCATGATGGTGATGTCCAAGTAGTTCAACTAATTATTGTTTTCACTTTCAGCTGTCATTTTAATCATTAGATGAATATCATTAAGAAATTGATTGAATTAGTCTAATTGTCGTTTCGTAAAATTAAATAAACATATTATATCATCCACGTATCTGTGGTAATATATAATTTTGTTATAGAATTTATTAAATTTATTCATGATGTATTTGTTTTCAATTTCATTAAGAAAAACATCAGCCAAGATTCCAGATAAAGGGGATCCCATTGTTAAGCCCTGGTTCTGTATAAACATTTCATCATTGAATTGAAAGTAGTTTTGGTTCAAGCAAATTTTGAGGAATTCGATAAGTTCTGCTATTGTTTCTTTGGATAATTTATTATTGTCAATGAGATTCTGTTCCAAGATGTTGATAGTTTCTGTTATAGGTGCGTTGGTGTAAAGGATAGTTATATCGAAGGAGACTAGTATATTGCCGGATTTGATATTAAGGGGAGGCGGACGTCCTATCTTTCTAATGTTAACATAGGTACACTTTCCAAAGAAACTGCTTGATGAATCATTTCAAATTTTGGTGTGTGACTTTAATGGGTCTTTAGAGAGCCACTGAGTTTTTTTTAGCAACTTATATTTAAAAACTAATTTTGTTATAATTTAAAATTAAATATATTTCAAAAATCAAAGTTGGAATATTAATTTTTTTCTGAACTCCTTAAATATTACCACAATTTATTTAAAAAAAACTCTGTAGGTGCCTAATAGCCTAATAAATATTGTCTGAAAATTTCAAATGAATTGGTCAAATAGTTTCTGAGAAAAGTGTACCTTTGTATGAAAAATAATAGCAAAATCGAATTATCGGAAAACCGCCAAAAACCACAAAATATCTTTTTATCAGAATTTTAAAGAGTAAAAAACTGTTAAATAAATACTTATGGGCTTGTATAGGCAAATTTAAGTTTATATTTTAAATAAAAGCTAAAAATAATCATTTCCCTCATGCCAGGAAATATATAGGCCTAATCTTAAAATCTCATAACGGTACCTGACGGAGAAGGTAAAATAGGTAGGCCTAGTTATATTGACATTGGATAACATCAAAAACATGGTTTACCTATGTTAAAATGTAGGTTTACTACATTATTATAACATAGCCTACTTAATTTTAACATAGGTAACATTTAGCTCAAACAATAATACTTATTTTTGGATAATTAGGCCTCCAATTTACTAAAAAAATTGGATAACCATCGATGCCAGCTTTCAAATCTCTCTCCCTTCCATCTAGGCCTAAGTCACTATCTTCTAAAACTATTTTATTTTCTTCAACTGCAGCTTTCATGGATTCAGTTGCCACTTGTTCTGCTTTGCTTTTTAAAAGCTCCGTGTAAGGTAAAATTTTGGCTGGAGGTTGCGGAAGATTCATCACCCCGCACAGCGTTCTCGCTTCAGCCATTCCCTTGCCAATTGATCTAAGCTAGCCTAATGTTTATATCATACAGATTGTTTTTATCTGATACATTTACAACTTCAGAGCTACTAAAATTATTTACATATTTACAATGAGAGCAATAGATCTCCACTTGAAATGCTAGACCAAAATGTTTGGCAGCCCGCACTTGTAACCCATTTTTTTTACATAATTTACAGAGAGATGAAGCAAAAAGCTGATCAGAAAAAATATTCAGATTGATAATTTCGTTGTCATAGTTATCAGCACCAACAAACTCATCATATTTAGATACTTTTATCTTCTTAGAAGAACTAGATTGGCGATTTTCAACCACAGAAATAGGCCTAGGCCTTGACTCAGACTTAACCTCACTAACACTTTTAACTGAAACTTTATCTGGAGTGAGATGTTTTGGTTTTCTACCACCAACTCCTTTCCTTTTCTTGCTGAAACTTACTTTACAAAGAGGCATTGTTCCTCACAAACAAAATAAAACAAAGCACAAACTAAAACACTCACTTCACAAAACAGATCACTTTAGTCAGGTTGTATAACAATAACAAAGCAGCAGAAGTGTAAACAAATGACAGCTACAGTTTTTGGTAGAAAAACAGCTTTACCAACATATAAAACATAATCACAGACTTACAATATCAACAGTGATATATATAAAAGAGTACTTGGGAAGCAAAGGGCGTGCGCCAGG
>JAGFPH010004250.1:107621-124577 GCA_018207615.1 Philaenus spumarius
CTGCAAATATTTTTTATCAGCTTTGTAGTACTTTCATACACCCTGCAGATATTGTTTATTGGATTTGATTATACCACTTACTAATGTATATACTTTATTCAACATTTTAAAATCACATTTATTATTAATATCAGTATATTAAACTTGTTGGCCGTTTAATATGTTATACCTACTACAGCTATAAAATAGTAATAGGTGTATCATTTTTTGTTAAAAAAAAAACACTAGTTATAAGAATTAAATATACTATAGTAGTTTATTAGCACAAAAGCAGTCATATTAAACCAATTTAATTTATTTAAAATGTATATAAATAACAATTTCCTCTTTGATCATTTGTGTTCTTAGTCTCCGGTTCTGACCCTTAAGCAATATATAACACCAATTACCTGGTTCAACAAACCACATAAAACAGTTATGTACGCTACTCTGGGGAAATGTGCCGAGTCATATAGTTTGCTTTATATGTTGCTATTCTTTCAGAAACTAAAACATCTATGTTGCTATATAATTTAAAATAAAAACGTTGCTATGAATTATTTAATTAAAATCGAAGAGAAAAACATTGGGTTAAGTCCGATAGTTTCACGATGCTCTACCAATAATTAAACTATCCTAGTCATAACGGTTTTCATTCGATATTCTCTGACTTGAATGCTTTATTACATGACTGTAGTAAAATGTTTATGATAAATTGTTATTTTCTTGTCATTTATTTGACAAATTAAAGTAACTGAAATATTTCTATAGTGTTACACAATTTTGCTTATTTTCTTTACAAATGGCAGTTTATTTTTAGTATAGAGATTTTTGAACTTGTTCCAATATACAAATATTTTGAGAGATTAAAAGTATTTTATTTTTGTATACGAATTTTTTAAATAACGTTGATTTTATGTGTGTAACCAAGCAAAGTTTTGCAACTCTATGTTTAAAAAAATAACATTAACTTAAATTTAATATACACGTTAATATATATCAAAATCTGGAAATTCAGGGAATTTAAAATGATCTTTTTAAGTTATATATAATATTATTTTATTTTGTTGGAATCAGTATGAGCCTATTGAGTGTCCAATATTTTTCATTGAGATAAATTGTTTAATATTTTAGTTTTATAAGCTTACTTTTTTTATTGTTATATGTGTAAATGTAAAAAGTTGTCTATTGCATTGTATCTAAGAGAAGTGAAAATCGTTATTTAAAAAAAAAAATTATTTTGCCTTAAATATACTAACATTTGTGCAGAAGGGCTACAGTTATAGTTTAGTGAAATTGTTTTTTTTAAATTAGAGTTTAGAATTAAAATTACGTAGTTTAGAATAAAACTATATATTGCACAATATTGTATTTTGTATATTGTTTCTAGAAGGGAATGATGAAACCAGAAAAATTCTAATACAAGTTTAAATTAAATAGTTTGTAATAAGAAAACATAATTAAAAGTTGTCTTTTGCTGCCAAAAAATCCTTCACGTTAAGTATTAAGTATTAATGAAAAGAATACAAAACTAACTTTCAATCTAAAAGTTTAAAGTCTTGTGTGTATTATTCAGTTAGATAGGTTATAATACATTTCCGTTCATGAAATTTCTTATAAAAGTATTTCAAATAATAAGTTCAGTAAACAAACTTAATTGTTTTAAACTTAGCAAGATTCGGATCCTTCTGGTAACTAAGGTAGCCAAATCAACTACCATCAGCTTTTTAAAAAGTGTGTTATTTTTTGAATTTCTTACTACATCTCACATTGGATAAATTTGATGTAAATTTCAAAAGATCTGTTAATGGTTCTCACAAACGAATGTTGTTGGTTTTATTCATGACCTTGTAATTTAATTAGTGCAAACAATTTCTTCTTCAGTAACAACGCGAAAGCTTTCAAAAACTAATTAAAGTCTATTAAAATTGAGCTAAAAGTAATTATCCTCCTGAGTACACCTAAAACGAATTTCTGGGATCGTAATTTACTTTGCTGGTAATAATATTACTATTTAACTAAATTTAAACTTGTAAAGAGTTAAATAATTATTTAAATTGAAGGATGTGATAATAATGTTACTTAAATTATAAACATACAATTTTGTTCAGGTATACACAACAATAGAGTCGACTTAAATACCTAAGTGTCTTTACTCGATCAAGGCTTACCGCTTCAACAAAAGTTAGAGTTGGGGAGAAAAGAGAGATTATACCGTGTTGTGGTGATTAGAGTTTCTCAATTGTTAACGGTAATAAAATTGCTTAAAATAAAATTTGAAATTGAGTTTATTACATTAAATGGAATTTCGAAGGCCTTATTTATCCAAGTCAACTTTTAAATATATATATATATATACTCTATTCTAATAGGCGCAGTCATTGATCACGTTAGAATCTTCTTGGTGAACTCTAAGCAAGCATTCTGATAATTCAGTTATTGAGAGAAGCTTCATATAAATTGCTTACTGGCCAACCAAACAAATAATAGAAATATACAGTAGGCCTAATCATTAGAATTTCATGATTTTGTTTATATTTTTGAACTTGAATGATGAAATTAATTTTTAATCTACAGATTCCATTTATTTAATTTATTGCCATATAAATACAATTAAACTTAACAAACCATAAAGTTTCCATCGCCTACGTTAAGTAATACTTAATACTTTTATTCAAAAATATAATTTGAAATTCATTTCAAATAAACTAAAACAAAAACAAAACACAAAATTAAAAACATAGTATTTATAAGTTTATAATTTCAAAATTTTGTTTATAAAATAAAATACTGTTTTTCTAAACTTCGAATTTCTAATCATTTGCCAACCTTCGTCCTCTGATCATCGAAATAATGTAATCTATCAAATTAAAGTAATATAAATAGTAAACTTTATAGAAAAAACTTGTTATCCTACTTTTTTTCAACCCGCCCCAATTAGTTTTATAAGACTTTTGGGGGAAGGTTTATTTTTATAAATTACCCAGTACTTAGGTCATTTATTGACTATTTTTGTCTTAGGTAAATAAAAAAAAATCTTGTTTAACATAATTTTAAAACAATTCAAAATAAAAGCTTTAAATGAAACAACAACAAGTTATTGAAGACTCAAAATTTAAAAGTGTAATAATTCTAAATATCGGAATACGGAATATCGGAATAAAATAATGCAGTTGTAATAATTATTGATTTGCTACACACACTTAATATTTTACTTTTAATAGCAAGATTATAGAAACATGTTGTTAGGAAATTCTGTTTATTGTTTTAAAAGGCATTGGGTTTATAGTATTTTTAAATACAATGGACTTTATGTTTTTAAAAAGTATTGGGCTTATTGGCTTTTAAATTGCACTAGTCTTATTGAAAATGCCTTTTAAAGGAAATTGTGGACGTTGGAATTTTCCTACGGAATGTATAATTTAAAATATCACAATTATCAAATAGAATACGTTAATAAAGATTTATTAATAGATTTTTTGTTTGTTTTAAGTAGTAGGACTTATGAGCAAACTCAACAAAAATATGTTTAAATAAAATTTTAATTCACGGAGTAAAAAATGTATATTATTAACTATGCTATAATTGTAATTAGCTGATACAAACAGTATTGGACTTTGTTCATCTAATTAGTTACAATATAGTGTCCCATATTAATTTAGGATTGAAGTTTACTATTTCTATTACTTCAATTTTATAGCTTACATTATTGCGATCATGAGAGGACGTGGATTGGCAAATGATTAGAAAAAATTCAAATAAGTATAGTGACATTAATAGTAATATCATTTTTAGTAGTTTATTTGAACTATTAGTGTTTATTTTATCTATTAGTGTCCATTTTAACATTGTTTGATTAATAACATGAACAGTTTTATCAGTTTCCTTTTATGTTTGACGTTTATAATAGTTGAAAGTGTGTAGAGTAAAATTGTTAAATCCCTCTTCAATAGTTAAATGTTTTTAATTAAAATTTATAAATCACATTTCATACGGAACTCGTTTTTGTATTCTTTTAGAAACAGAATATAAATTATGTTCTTAATCTACAAGTGAACAACATGGAAAAAGACCGGGATTGGAACCCAGGACCTTTACCTTTCCGTGTTAACACCCAACCAAGTGAGTTATCCTGATCACTCCAGACATTGGTCAATGTTATCTCACTTGTACGGTTCTACTGCATTTATGAATATCTTTAGTGATATGGATAGCTCAGTCGGTAGAGTGTTACCATGGAAAGGTTAAGGTCCTGGGTTCAAATGCCAGTCTTAGTCCATGTTTTTTCACTTGTAATTTAATTATATTAATCTTTGCTGGTAAGCGTGTAAGCAGGTGTAATTTATCACAAATTAAAATTAATTATAAATTTGTATTTACGTTTTATTTTATTTTTTATTTTATTCATTTCGCAAGTGTTGGTAATTACAATTTAATATTACTCTTCATTCAATCCCGCTTATTGAAATGTGTTGAACCTAGCACATTTTGTTCTCTCGGTATGTAAAAGTGTATTAGTACAGCTGGGTAAGCCTAAAAATTAATTTCTCTGTTCAATGCATGTATATTTATACTTACTAAAATATTAAATGTCTTTAAAAAAACTTTACCTTTGCTGGTATTAAACGCTAGCGGAAATAACACAACCGTTACATACATATGAAAAAAAGTTTAAAAGTAATGAGAGTTATGACAGAAAGACTATACATAAATGCGGGATTGACATGCTCAACAAATATTTCGTAGTGCTCGTCATCCTAGAAATTTCACCCTAAAGATACAAACAAAAACTAAACTTTACTTATTATGACTGAATGTACCAAACTACTTATCTATGCAATAGCAATGACAGAAATCTACTACCCATTGTTTATGGGAACTAGTGATGGGTGTCGAATTTATTATAAACGAACTCTACATTAATTTGAACATTGTATTATCAGTATCCTAGTAACAAATAAAAATAAAAATTATATATTTACCTTTGTATATCCATCGTGTGACTTCGTATTTATATTCTGGCTACGCGTTTCGGAATCTATGTTCCAACATCGGGCTTCTCTGAAGGTCAGGTCGTCATGAATTACATTAAAAACACTTCACAAACACAAACACACATAATATTCAACAAAAATATGTTGCCGCGAGGAATCGGAGCCTACATTAATGGAAAACACATTGCTAACTATTTTTCACAAAATTTTACCTCCTATTAGATAATCCGAACCTAAAACATGAATGTTTACGGAAAGTTTGAAAAAAAAAATCGCTAGCACTTAATAACATATTTACTTTTATTTAGAAGTTTTTGTGTGAAATTAATGTAAAAACTATTAGGGGAAACAATATTTTTGCACCAGAATTCTATAACTAAGTGCTGATTATAATTGTTTAAAAAATATTTATTTATTTATTTAAGATTTATTTGATATTTATTTGTAGATCACTTGTTCCACAGGACTGACAAAGGGCCGGACGTTGATTACCACGAGGGAACACACAGCACTAAACTTTGGGTTTATGCGCATGACTGCTTAAAAATAATATTTAAACGCCTCCGTTCCATATGAGATTACATCTTAAGTTGATACAAGTAATAATACTTTGTATTTTATTGCTTGACCAAATTAGTAAAAGTTTTTATTTTATTTTAAGAACTTAACTTTTTTACATTCTACCAGTTGTAATAGTAAAATGCTAGAAGAAGCGTAATGCACGGGCACCAAACTGAGCTTTTGTTAGAAACTTCAACAGTAGCGATATAAACGACTTACTGGCCATGCCAAATAGTCTTCTAAATGTAGTTAAAACATATCATGACTTCTTACTAAATAATAAAATAACTTAGTAGGCATGGTAATTCGACATTATTTCATTTGTACATAACAGTTGTTGCAACTAACATAAGCTACATTTAGCTTACACATTTAGCATCAGGCTATCTTGTAACGTTATATGACATAATCTTTAAATTAAATCTGAATATTTTTTCGAGTCTTTATTAAGTCTTTTGTTTTAAATTGTATGTTTTTACAAAACACAGATTGTTTAAAAGAATCTTTATAACCCACGCCTGTAAAACACCTTGAATTGTGCGAGATAAGAATAACAACAGACTTGGAATACAGTTTCGCATTCAAATGAGAATATTTTCCCCTAAGGATGCATCCCAGATAAGAATATAAAGACAGTATTGCAACTTAACTACAGTAAAGAAGTTTAGAAAATTAGATTAGGAATGTCTGACATTGTTCCACTGAATAAAAGAAAATTGTAATTAACATAACTTGAGGTTTGCGTTTTCATTTCATTTATTAGCTCAGTCAAACACGCTGCGTGTTAAATTTTGACATCTTTTATTTCTTAAATGTTTCTGTCTTTGTGTTTTATACATATAGTAAGTATTAACATAAATACAAAACAAGATTTTGCTTAAACTAGTAAACTGTAATTTACATTATTAAAAGTAGAGTTTCCAGGTAACCTACTTTAGTTTTCATTCTGTTTATTTTTTTATTCTAAAATTTTATATTTGATCAAAAGATTGTTATTACTTGCTGTGTTTTTGTTTTACATAAATTGACGCAAGCTCCAGTTTTTGTGGATACCAAGGAAATATATGCGTTACTTTCCACTAAAAGCCTATTTATACAAAATATACATACATTTGCTGGAACCACGTAGAAACATTAAATTTATTTCAAACTAATATTTTGCATTCTGTGCTTTAAGTTGGAGGTAACTACTCACGATTACCCAACACCATAGACAAAAGAAACATTTTTAATTTAAAAGACGAAAATAAAAATATCAAAACTAATCTAAGTACGGCTTTTTACATTTTCACATATATTATGCATATTAGCCAAAAGTTTGATAAGTTTAAAAGTAATTGATTACTTAACTCTTGTTAAAGTTATTTAGACTAACTTTCTTATTTACAATTTGGCCAGTTTCAACTGCCATCGAACTACCCTTGGCACAATATCTAATTATACTAATATTACATTTTTAGAAATAACTTTATAACACTTCAACCAAATTCAATATTTAATACTTTTATTAAGTAAGGACTTTTTAACTAGTCAAATTAAGGCTTGTACCGATAGGTCAAATGATTTACTATTCCATTGAAAATTTTGCTTTAAGTTGACAATTTTTAAACACTATGTTGTATAAAATGACCACTTTTAACTCAAAATATTTGATAAAATTTCCATGAAAGTTTATATGTTCTAAATAGTATAGTATTTGTTTAAATATTATAAAAAAACTTCATTATTTAATTCTTCTTAAAACAAATATCCTAGGTTTTCAAATGGGTTTAATTTGAAGTGACCCAAGTTATATGCAATTATTATTTATTTATTTTTTAGAGGAGTGGTAAGAAAGGGAATCTGTCCTAAAAACAGATTATCCTTATTGTACCTCGTTCTGTCTTTTAAACAATCGAGGTGGCAATTTTACCATAAAACAGAATTTGTATCCATAAATGATAAAAATGTTAGTATTATTTTATTTTAAAACGTTATGAAATCCTTCTATGTAAATGTGATAAGCTGCGAAAGTGAACGGTCCCATCAGTGCAGGTCTCTTGCCGTTAGCGCGCTTTTGTGCTGTAAGAACTTTGAGGGTTTCCCCACTAGCGTCCCAAAATTAAGTTTTTCCTAATTTCTTGTTATTGTTTAGGGTAGTACGACTTAACACAACTTTGCTCTGTGTTGCCAACATTGTTCAGCTGCGATTTTTTTATTTTCCAAATTGTACATTCTCTACGTAGATAAACCTATAACATTCATTAGCTTTTTCATTTTGTACTTTTTACTATCTAATTTCCATAGGAAAAATGAGCCACGCAGTGACCCTTATGGTGAGACCTAAGGTCAGGAGTGGCAAATGAGCACCGATCATGGTCCTCAGAACACTTTTCGGGGTGTCAAGCGCACGTTTTTTGACCGGAAGTAACTATTTTTTGAAACATTTGTAGAGTATTGTATAAAAAATAAATGTAGGATATTATTCTGCACATTTTGGTTTTTTATAGCCCTTATAGCTCGCTTGGTTCCCCCAAAATCGATCAAAACGTAAAATACCATAAATGTACCCGGTTCAAATCCACGTGGGGGGCGGGGGCGGGTTTTACTATGGACCCAACGGCCAAGTTTTGAAACCTATCAGTTTTGAATCAAAATTGAACCCCACCAAATTTAAAATACTGCAAAATAGCGACAGAAATTCTGGAAAATGAAAGTGCGGGGATTTTGCCGCTGGCGCCTACTGACGTTATTCCTAGGGGTGCGTCTAGCTAAGGGTTAATTAAAACATTCAAATAAATAGGATCAACTGTGTTTGATCTTGGAGAGTCCTGCTTGTACTTTATACTAGCCTATACTTAGTTAGCCCAGTCAATAAAGGACTTCGATGGGGAAAAATTAGGGTAAAGCTGAATTTTACCCAGTTGATAGAATGTCACTAGAAGAACATTTTTACAAAATTCCCCAAAAATCCCCCTGGAGGTTCCCCCCAGCCCCCTCAAAGGTTCAAAACGCTAACATTCACGGCAACTCTAAAAACTCCCTTTAAAAAGGTCCGATGAGATCGTGATTTTTTTTGTTTTGTTTGTTATTGAATGGGTTACAATATTATTTAATATTTGTATATTTTAAATATGAAACTTTTGATTAATTTAAAAAATATGCGGCAAAATCTAATTTTTTATTATACAAATTTTTATTTTTACCGAACATGTTTTATATTTGTTAAAATATGACAAAATTCTTCATATAAATTTTTTAGCCAACCCTTTTGTGAATCTAATGATATACAGTTTGCCTTATATATGTTTCTTACTACCCGCCGTATAGAGGGGAGAAAGCAAGAAGGTACGACGCGACGTGACGTCTCACGCGGCTGCCCACTATCCTAGGTAGTTGCTGTCACTGTTAAAGTATGATAATTAATCGTGTAAACTGTGATTGAGATAGATATTATATGTGTTGTATTAAGAATGGTATTATCGACTCATATATTGTATAATGTAGTAGTTGAATAGCATCATAATAATTACACTTACATCTTTTAGTTGGTCTTACACTTAATATATTAATGGGTTTTATCAGAGGCAAACCAATAAAAGGCATAAGTTTTTATTAAAGAGATAATAATTTCGCCAGTTTTGATTCGGGGGGGAAGAGGGGGAGAGAATTCCGTGATCCTTTAAGGCCTTTCCATTATCCACCACCTATGGACCCGCCGTGTTCCGGACTGGCTAAACCGGCAGCTGCTATAATTAAAGCATCACGGACCACCCACCCATCCGAATTTATTTGATACTCAAATAAGCAAACATTGTATTATATTTTACAATATGTAGACACGAAATTACATAATATTTATAATATATTTACAACATGTACAGTTTTAGTCCTCAGAAATTGGATCCACACCATCTTCCTCGGAATACATTAGTGAGTTTAAGCATGATAATCCATTGCAGTGCTCACACATTGGAGAACAAGGCAAGTTTGCTTTTCTGCACCCACAGTAGCTACCACACCATTTTTTGCAAGCACATGATAATTGATTTAACAGTTCATCGGGAGCAAATGGTTTCGTGGTTGTAACTGGTTTCAGTGTTATTTTCAAACTCCCATTGTGTTGAATGTTTTCAACTTTCCACCCCAACTCTGAAGCTGGGAGTTTGTTTCCTATCCACGATTGAACTTGTAAAAAAACTCTAAGTAAGTGTTTGTGGCAAGCTTCAGACGTCGGTGGTAGTCGTGCTAGGTCAAAGCTTGATTTTAGCGAATTTTTCTTCGTCAATGTCACAAATCGGTAATATCGTGAATCGTTCAAAGAAGGACATTTTTTTAATCCATAAAAGTGCTGCACAAACATCTCTCCATCAGTTACCAAGGCTTATTTCGATGTGCAAGCATTTAAGAATACTTTTGCCCAACTCCGAAGTTCATGGGTTTTAAGCAAGTCCATTAATTTTATTTTTCCTATGCCATGAAAACAAGAAGTGGTGTCACATCCAGTCAATGCATGGATAAACAGTAGAAGCTGTCGTGAGTTCTTGTACTTCTCAACCAATGTTTATATCTTGTACATGACCATAGAACAAACAAGTCCACCTTTCTCTTTACAAAAGTATATATTGTTTTGTTCAGGAGCCAGAGCCACCAGCAATACAATTAAATCTGTATTAATTGGAACTCATAACTACAACTTTAGATATGCTTTTATTTTATTTTATGGCTGTCTGTGCAATGTCAACGTCAGCGTCTTCTTCGGCTGTTATCACCCTTACTCCATGGGTTTGAAGTTCTGACGCCAAAGCAAAAATCAGTTTGTTTTTATTTGATTTATTGACCAGGAAGTTCTCTTTTAGAGTAACACAAACTGTGTTATTTTCAAACTCGATGTTACAGGAATAATGTCTTGCCGCTCTTCTGATTTGTTCTTCATTCTTAGTCGTAGGTTCATCTGGATATCCGTCAAAAACAACTATAGAATTTCCTCCCTATTTGTTGAAAATATATCTACGGTAGTTTTCGAGGATATCACCATATGTAACATTCTTTGACCATGGCACAGGGTTTAATAAGAATCCTCCATCCAAAACATGAGTAACGTCGTTCGTTTCAAAGTTATCGATGACACCTTTCTGAAATACCTTCATGATGGAAGATTTGGTACCCTTTCGAAGAGATGCACCATCAAATTTGGATAATGCTGATAGCTCAAATTCCAGATAC
The DNA here is from genome assembly GCA_018207615.1 of Philaenus spumarius. Taxonomy (NCBI): domain Eukaryota; kingdom Metazoa; phylum Arthropoda; class Insecta; order Hemiptera; family Aphrophoridae; genus Philaenus; species Philaenus spumarius. Next base: position 118,361 of record JAGFPH010004250.1, read on the forward strand.
CCTTTTAATTTACAGGGACTGTTGCAAACACATTAAATGCAATTGAACAGCTGTTGTGAGTTTACGATGACTTCTTTTGATTTTACTATGACTGACTTTTGCTGAGCTTGGGTTTTTACCATATCTTTCCTGTGAAGTTTGAGCTCCTCAAAGTGGGTCTTTCATAATAACCATGTTTTAGGTTGATTCAAAGTATTCATTTAAGTTTTTAATCAATTAATAATAAACAAAACAATATAAAACGCGACTTGATGCGTTGGTTCTTAATTGATATGCTGGCTAAAACGTAAATGTAATCAATGAATCAATAATTTAAAAACTATCAGTGTAATAACCACAGTGCTACATAGACAATAGACATATCTCATACCACAATACTAGTGTAATAACCAACACATCCTCATTCAAAGTTTACACGATCAATTATCATACTTTAACAGTGACAGCAACTACCTAGGATAGTCGGCGACCGCTTGAGAAGTCGCGTCGCGTCGTACCTTCTTGCTTTCTCCCCTCTATACGGCGGGTAGTAACAAACATATATAAGAAAGCTGTATATCATTAGATTCACAAAAAGGTTGGCTACAAAATTTATATGAAGACTTTTGTCCTATTTTGACAAATAAAAAACATGTTCGGTAAAAATCAAAATTTGTATAATAAAAAATTAGATTTTGCCGCATATTTTTTAAAATTAATCAAACGTTTCAAATCTAAAATATACAAATATTAAATAGTATTGTAACCCATTCAATAACAAACAAAACAAAAAAATCACGATCTCATCGGACCTTTTTAAAGGGAGTTTTTAGAGTTGCCGTGAATGTTAGCGTTTTGAACCTTTGAGGGGGCTTGGCTTGGGGGGAAGCTCCAGGGGGATTTTTGGGGAATTTTCTAAAAATGTTCCTCTAGTGACATTCTATCAACTGGTTAAAATTCAGCTTTACCCAAATTTTTTCCGAACTTAGGTATTTTTTGGTCTTCATTAATCAACAACAACTAGGAATTAAAGCAAATTGTAAGAGCGAACTGTTGATTAAATTTAATACAACAATTTCCACACGATCTTGCATAATAAGAGAGCTATAGATATATTACTAATGTGGTTTACTTGTTTTCAAATATCGTACACTTTATCATTTACTAAAACAATATTTAATTCAAATTCAATAATGGAAGATATGTAAATAGTTTTCAAGCGTGTTAAATATGTTTTGGTATAAATATACTTTCAATTAATTTACTTTTAGCATTATGAGTAAAATAAATAAATTTCTATAGATATTACTATGTAATAACAAATACAATCTTCAACTAAAAATAATATTAAATACTTTTGGTATGAAGTAAATAAAACATTAATCTAAATCAAAATCACATACAGTTATAAGACATTAAAACTTATATCTCTAAAAGCTTGCTATAAAATTGTGGCGAAAATATATTGACGTTTTTTATTTTAGTTTTTTTAAACAGTAGTTCTTTCTAATAAAACGAGTTGTAATTGTGTCACAATGAACTTTCTTAGAGAAGCACAGTACCACTAAGTTAAGACATTTTTTGTTTAGGTAATATAAGGAATATACTCTGAGAGTACATTTACAAAATGTATAAACTGGTCGCTCTCTATATTCCCGAGGGTTGTTGATATGCTAAACTAAATCCCTGGGGCTTTTTCGGTGGGGATAAAATGTTCACCAAAAACAAAACTAAACCTTTAAAATATATGACTGATTTTAATATCAATATTGAAAATGGATGAGAATTTCTATAATCCTTAAAACTAATACACTCTCGTATTTTTATTATTATTATTATTTTTTTTTAAGTGATAACTTTTATTGGCCCGTTGGGCACTTTCGCTTGACTATGTTTCTAAAATCTCGCTTCACTCAAACTTTGTGTGTAGAGTCAGAGCATGAAGAGAGAATAGGCGATTCATAGTACATATAGACAAGTAAGCGCTTGGAGAGGGAATAGACTATGCATAGTATATAATAATACGTTATTATAATTATTATAATATTAATATATTATAATAATATTATATTATAATAAGTATTCAAAAAATAATGACCATTATAATGTAAGCATTATTTATTATGATTTTGAGTGAGGTATTAGTGTATGCACTCTCCATATACTTCCAAGTATAATTCAATATGTAAGGGATGATTATAATAATAATTATGATTATTATTATATTTGTGCGTTTTAAGTTTTGTAAAGAAGATTGATTTTTGTCTAACTGAAGTAAGTTTAGAAAATGTTTTTCATTTTGAACATTTTGACAAAATAATATTTTACATTGTTTTATTTTACTGTAACTTATTATTACTCATTTAAATATAAAATTTAGCTTCATATTACAACAATGGAGGTCATACACAGAGTAGTTTCTTCTAGGCCAGATGGACAATGCTTATTCTACTCTTTGGCTTTAATTGTACATGACACTGATTCACTGGGGTCTGAGGTGAGGACCAGAGTTGTTAGTCATGTTTGAAACAATTGACGCAGATTCAAACAATATACTTTAAAAGTAACAGGAGATATTTATTCAACAAAAAAAGAATATATCGCGGATATGAGCAAACCAGTAACTTTTGGGATATCCTGGGAAATTCAAGCAGCATCCGAAATGCTTTTTATGAATTTCAGGTGTACAGAGACGGTTATTTGTTGTGGGAGAGTTTTGGCGAACCGATTGAGGGAGTAGGGAGGCTAAGGTTTACTGGGGAACTGACGAGAGGCCACTACTTTGATGTTATCATTCCTCTCACACCTTCTTTACCTGACAACTCAATGGATATTTTGTGGAGGAAATACAGTCAGCTTCATAATCCTAGGTTTCAGACGATGGTTTCCAAAATTCTTAACTTCCAACCCTATCAGAACAGTGTATATCATCATCTGATGCAGTTCAGTCGCATCCAGAACAAATACCAAAAACGAGGGGAAAAAAAGACGAAAGCGTTTTTCTAATACAAATCGCTTTAAAGCACATAGGAAAGTGGTAAAAAAAAACAAAAAAACACTGACTTAAAATACACACAGAATCAGCTAAAATACTTTAAGATGTAAGATTTTCTGTAGGTAACCATGTTATTGCAATAGGGAACATCGTCATGTCAGCTAATAGTATATATAGACAAGTAAGCGCGTGGAGAGGGAATACACGATACATAATATATTATAATACGTTATAATATTATAATTGTTATTATAACAATTAACCCTTACATATTGCATTATTCTTAGAATTCTACGTAGATTGCATACACTAATACCTCACTCAAAATCATTAGTCACTAAATAAATACTGCTTACATTATAATGATCACTATTTTTCGCATACTTACTATAGTTATAATATTATTACATAATAATATTATAATTATAATAATATTACTATATTATAATATTATAATTATGCAATTTCAAAATATGATATAATATTTTTTTACAATAATATTGATTTGTATAATTTGTTGACCTTTATTCTAATCTAATATTAATACTGATAAAAATATAAATCGGTCATAGAAGTTATCACTTCCAACGTGTGGTCTTAAGCAGATCTAATGTTTTTTTCATTGATAACTGATTTAAAGTTATTACTGTATATATTTATTAGTTTTTAGTTTTGATTAATATTATACCGAATTGAGAAACTAAAAGTATAGGTAGAACTTGTAATAGTGTTTAACTTACAAATCTTTCTTATAATTCCCAATGATCAGTTAAAGGTCACTAAATTGTAATTTAAATATTATTTAAAATTATAATATAAATTGCAATAAATACATTTCTTTTTACAGAAAATTTTATTAAAAACAGCGCCAAAAAAAGAATATGTAATTTATGATCCTGCCTTTTTGAAAATATTTCATAAGGGAGATGATCTAACAATTTTAAAATTGATTAGCTTTTTCTAGTGGTTTGTTTCTGAAAATTATGACTTCAGCTACTACCTTAGTAGTCCTATAGTTCTTAAGCATGTTTGTGATTCCTGGAAAGTTTTAGCCAGCTCCCACTTAAACCGCGAATTAACATTATGTGTAAGCCTAATTTTTGGTGTTATAACATATATGAATAGATTTGTGACATGTCTATTTTGTCATCTACTATTATCGTCGATACAAGTAAAAGTGTCTTCAAGAAGAAACGGTGGTTTTAAATTTAATGAACTGCAACGAAAGTTATACACAATTGAATCAACTTATATTTTAACAATACACTTATTATTTATTGTTATTTAAGTATTATCATAACATTTTATTATCTAACATTGTATGACTAATAAGAAATTCAACAAGTTCGTAATTCGAAAAAAAAATATTACTTAAAAATTCTTTTCAAGTTTAAATATTGCAGCAAAGAAGTTCTACTAACTGGAATATAAAGTATGTCATTCTAAAAAGTAGTTTTTAGTTGCGCCCAAGGGAAATTATGTAAAGTTTTTAAATCGTAACTTTGTTTTTCCATGTAAAGCTTAAGTGAGTTAGTAAAATCTCAAGGGTAAATAAAGAAGGCCCTAGTATTAACTAATAGTTAACATTGCAGAAAACGTAAAACATGATTTCGATGGAAAGAATGTAGCTTAAATAACTTGTTTAAACTTTTACGATGCAAAAATAACATTTATTTAAATTTAACATATCTCACACCCTACCATGCTATACATAATTGTATTTACCTGCTCTAATACTCCACCCACAACTCTCTACTGAAATAAGCAGTTTAATATCTCACTTTTTATTTCCTGAAAATTTTGTAAAAGAAACAATAGTATAATGTGTGGGTTACGAGTAATTTTGCACTGTTTGAATTACATTGAATAAAATAATATGCAATTAAAAAGAAGTTATTATTAAAATATACATTTTTTATCTTATGCAAGTATTGGTTTATAGATTTAATAAACATAATATTTTATGTGAATAAAGTAAAATAATTCATTGTATAATTATTTTATCTTTTGACAAAAATGTGGAGGAAGTCTGCTGAAGTCTACGAGGCACGGAAATGTCTGAATTACAATACTAATTTGTAGTATCATAAATACGTTTACTTTCTTTGGTGAGTTTTACTGGAAATAAACAAACAGGACATCATACATATAACTTTAGGTAATCATATTATTATAAATTTTGCATAAATAGTTGCACCAAGAAATCTTTAAAATTTTGAAATTGATTTATGTCATGGTTGTGACACAGTAACATATTAGAACGTATTTTACTCAAACAATCATAGTAAAAACAATAATTTATCTCCAAATATAAGAATGAGTTCATTTCTGAAATAAACATATAAGTTACTCGTATATCGGTATTTACTTAAGTGAACAAATATTTGTTTCATGACGTAAGTGGTTTTGTTTCAAAATATTAATCTAATCACATCATTGGAATATTGGAGATATTTCAGTCACATATAGGAATTATATTTAATTAACTTCTTGATTTTCAAAACGGACACATATAAAAACTAAACAATAATTATAGCAATTATGTATTCACAACACAACATTATTAAATACAAATAAACAAAATATAGTTTTTTCGATCCTCCACCTTAATGACAATTTTTTACATTTTTAAAATATGTAATTTTTTATTTATTTTTTTTTTTTTTAATTCAAAACATTAAAAACGATACATAAAATACACGAAAGCGTTAAACACAATTTGCATCACCTGAAAAACGTAAAGGTAATGGTGTGTGTGTTTTCCTGTGTTAGTTAAATACCTTTCGTTAAAATTAAAAAGTACGTTTTTTATTTGTTACAAAAATTGTTGCATTGTACGCTCTTTTTATATTCTAGAAATTGCATACTTCTTTAAATAAACAATGAACTCAATAAACTAATGCTTTTAATTACATTGATTTTACTTTTGGAGTTTTTTTTATCTATATCCAATAACAGATAGTACATTCAATGCTGCTATCAGATACACTACAAATATTGTTAGTTTACATTGTAGACAGCTGTACATGTAAACAGCTGAAATATTTTAATACAAATATTACGCTTGAAGTAAGTACTTACGACTTACATAATTATTAAATATAATATCAAAAATACTTTTTATTCAACTTAACTACTAGTTTTTTTTTTACCTTTAAAGAAATCATAAAAAGGGATGAAATTTTTTTTAGATAGCTATTTCCTTTATATCTTTTTATGAAATGCAAGTTATTATAAAGTATT
>JAGFPH010004251.1:7571-18202 GCA_018207615.1 Philaenus spumarius
AAAAAAAAAAAAAAAAAAAAAAAAAAAAAAAACACTATGTTAAATCTCAAGTTAATATGTTTTGTCGTTTTTGAGATATAGTGATGAATAGTGAGTCAGTGGAATTTGACTTGTATCTATATTTCTAACGCTTTTTACGTTTAATAACCTTAAACGCAAAATATTTTAAAATCCCGTCTTATTGCACATCTAGAGCATAAGGGAAACCACTATGTTAAGTCTCAAGTTAATATGTTTTGTCGTTTTTGAGATATAGTGATCATCAGTGAGTAAGTGGTATTTAGATTTTATATACATAGATAAATAAATATGTAAATGTGTAAAAGTTCTTCACCGATTGCTTTGAAATTTTGACACAATCTTTGATTTGAATACAAGCGTGTTTTAATATACTTTTTTAAAAACTGCAGCATCTATTGAACATAAAAACCACAACAAAAATTTTCAATATTTATCAAACATGTAAGCGCCATTTCATGTGTTTATTTCCTATAATATTTCCATTATCAGCTGATTTCAAACTTAAAACAATTATTTGTAATTCTATCTTTTAAAATAAATTTTTGTGAACAAAGCCCTGTTGAAGTAAAAACAGCACATTATCTATACTAACTAGGGGATACCCCTGCGTGCTCCGCACGCCAACCCCCGGTGCGACCTTCTAAACACATATGTTATGTTTTATTTATAATAAAAGTGTAGGATTAATAAGAACCTCAAAACTAAGATGGTAAATAATGTTAAATGTTCAAATCAAATTATTTCTTATATTTTATAACAGCAGTAACAATAAAGGTTAAAAGAACCAGTAAGGCTCAGGTCTACACTTAATCAAAAACCTAACAAAAAAGTTATAAATAATAACCTCAAAACTAAAATGGTAAATAATGTTAAATGTTCAAAACAAATTAGTTCGTAAATTTTATAATTTGAATAAATAATTCATTTCCTCCCTTATAAAAATCAATATTTACTTCCACAAAGCAGCTGTATTAGTTAGTTTCTTATTATAAACAGCTGTTTTGTATTAAAATGTTTTTATAACCTTCTGAATACTGTAATCATCGTTAATTACATCCACGAAATCAGCTGGATTAGTTTATTTCTTATTATAAACAGCTGTTTTGTATAGAAATGGTTTTTAAATATTTTCCATGTTAATCTTATGGGGAAAACCCGACCTTTGAGATTAGCTCACGCCATTGAGGATAATAATTTTTGACATCTAAAACCTTATTGCAAAACTACGAAATGAGACGAATTTTTTGAAACCTCAAACATTAAAATTGATCCAGAAATAAGGGAGGAGTTGTGTTTACAAAAAACGGCTTCACGTATTATATATAAAGATTTTTTCTATATTATAAGCCTTTCTGAATGTATTTTTTAATTTCGAGAGCTTCAACATAATTTTATTAATATATAGGCCACTTTTGACGAAAGCATTTGTAAATCGGCTATTTTTATTTGAATTTAAAACACTTTGATTAAATATTCTTTGTGGAATTCCCAATCAAAGATATTGCGAAACAAATCTTTTAAATATATTTTTGTTTTCCATTTTGTATTTCAAAATTTCAAACGCGATTGGTTTCATCTCAATACTTTGTGATTCGGAAAGGAATACTTCAAAGCGCTAAAATCATTACCCTTTCACGTGGCTCGGTTGAAAATGTCAAGCAAAGCGTTTTCGTGAAATAGAACTTAGCGTTTTGTCAACATTATTTATGAGCTCGGATTTTCATCTAAACGGGTTTCCCGTCTGCTGCACAGAGTTTAGACTTCGTATATTTATCCAAGACCGACATTATGACCTATGTGCATTAATTTTCCGTGGAATTACATGATTCCGAGGTAGCTTAACTTATCCAAACAAAATACTGTTTTGTATTAAAAACTAAAATATTGACAACATTACCGCGTAGTAAGTAAGCATATCCAGTCAGCGCCTCTTTCAAAAGGTGTTCAACTTCTGATATTTATCCAAGACTAGTTGAAACTCCTGCGTGCTCCCCATTGGAACATTCTGTACATATAGGCCCAATCATGTTATGTTTTCTTTATAATAAAGGTGTAGGATTAATAATAACCCTAAAGCTAAGTTGGTAAATAATGTTAAATCTTCAAACCAAAATTATTTCGTATTTTTTATAAAAGCAGTTATAATAAACGTTAAAAGAACCAGCAGGGCTCAGGTCTGCACTTTAATAAAAACTTAACCTAAAAGTTAGAAATACAAATAATTGCTTGTAAATTTGAAATCTTCTATTAATAGAAATATTGGAGGAAACAGCTGTCTTATCTGTTATTTTATTAATTTTTTTGCTTTGATAATAAATGTAAATACATGTGTAGGCATACATGATCAAGGCCTAACCTAAGATTGTAGGTGCAATCACATCTTACTTTCTGTGCAGTTACATGACGTTTAGTTATTTTAACTGAAAACCACCGTTTGCTCTACTTCCGGCATCTTATCCTGTTTCAAGAGATGTAGAAGCTACCGACATTATCTTTAACCAAGATTCCAACCGGTTAAGTATTATTTATATTTAATATCACGCATCCGAATTAAACTGTGAGCTTAGGTTTTCATTCTAATAGTTTTCCCTCCTAACTTATTTTAAGAGATGATATTGTTTGCGTTTATCATGATTCAATTACCAATCCGTGTTTAACCCTGATTCAATTACCCTGACATCTAAATGTTCGAACGAAGAAGAGGTTTTAGAGAAAATAAAAACGTAACTATGTTCAAGTTCCATTTTATTTGATCTAAGTTCAGCCAGTGACGTTAAAGTTTGATACAGTGCACATTTTAGAAACAGATTACGCTATAAACTAGTTGTGATGTATCATTCTTATTGCCGGTTTGTCTTCCTGCACTTTAGTAAATAGAACAACTCTAAGATGAGGCTTTATGTTTTACAGACATGTTTACATAGGAGATGTTAAACACCGTCAACGGTTGAGTAATGTTTTAACTTTGAGTTGGCTTACCGAGAGGTTTATCTTTGGATTATATCCAATTAAAATATTTATAACAAGCGTCCAATCATATTAATACCAACAACAACAACCGAACTCAACAAATACCTACTCTAACCAGCCTTGAAGATTAATTACCGTAATAATGGGCCCTCTAATTGTGGTCGTGTTACAGTATGATTTCAATTCTGCCTAATTTGAGAGATTCCTCTCCAGTTCGCAATTAAAATAACGCTGACGTAAGTTTACCGAATTTCAAGATTAAATTTATATGTTTAAAGGTTTCAACTACCAATTTGGGAAATTGGTTTACCCACGAATGAACGAAATATATTAATAGAATTTGTTTTTACCTAATCCTCCAGCCTAATACTAAGTATGTAGTGTACGAATGTTAGCATACTTTTAATTTGATTCTCTGAAACTAAATACATTATTTAGTCCGCATTTCCTACATATACTCTCTCGGCAATCCCAATTCTATATAAGTTTTTTTCTGAGTTGACAGTGACCTGTTCATAGTCCAACCGCCCATCTCATGTTTTCCTTATCTAGTGAGAAAAGTTCTTCAGCATGTTTCCTGCCTGGCTTACAATTTCCTGCCAAGTCTACTATTTCCTGAATGCCTCCAGGCTTTGTCTTTATCCTCCTGCAACCACATCTCTGCACATCTGGCATGCCCATAGGAAATGTCAAGCACCGGCTCAGGGCTCACAAGAGAAAACTCAGACCCTTTCATGGCTAGTTCATCTGCCATCTCATTTCCATCAATACTTGAGGGACCCAACACACAGAAATCCCGTTCCCCTGGCTAATCTTCATCAAATCCGAGAGACGGGACCACACCACTGTAGATTTTACTCTATATGAATTTAGCGCTTTGATCACTGCTTGACTATCAGAGAAAATCAGGATGTTCTTACCTTTGTATCCCATTCTAAGATTCTCTTCTATGCACTCCGAGATCGCACAAACTTCTGCTTGAAAAAACAGTAGCACTTTTGCCTGGATACAGGTCAGTGGAGCCCTCAGGTTGAACGCCATTGACTCCAACAACTGTTCCCACCTTCGAGCTATTTATAAACCACACTATATCCTGCTCGCCATATAAAATCCTTCCAGACTCCCATTCTTTCCTAGAGAAGATTTTTGTCTTGAAGGGTTTCTTAATAGAAAGTTTTGGAATCATGTGGTCTGACGGCCTGTTAATCACTTCGTTAGAGACCACCTGATTTATTTTGCAGTGACCAATCGCAGGCCATCTTTTTCTCCAGCAACCTATCTGCTGCAGCCTGTACCATAAGAGTCACCTGCAATAGCTCATTTTCCCGATGATAGAAATTAATTATTAAAGTATGATTATATCAAAGACCGCTAAAGAATACCGTTGCGAGGCGTCCAATAGGATGGGCGCGCAGCGTTGCCACATCTACTAGCCTCGAACACTCCTGGTATTTACCGCTCGAAGCTTGATCGCACAGTTTAAAGAATTATAAATGCGTTGAGTCAGGCGCAGTCAGTTAGAAGCGTGGGAAGAACGTGACAACGTCGCACTAAGGCGATTGGAGCGTTCAAGGTCTCGGTGTACACAAGCCCGTCCCTCAACGGTATTCTTTAGTGGGCTTTGATATAGCTTAAAATAACATAGGAATTTAAGAAACTACAAAACCCGTATTCAATTTTACGTACTTTCGATTATTTAAAATTCGAATATCTGTATCACCTTTTAATTCCTATAAATTTACCGAGCCCTGTGCGCTGACCTTTTTTTAACTACCAGAGCATTTAAACGACTGTTTGACGAGTAAAATTCGAAAAAGAAATTCTGCTTCATTCTATTTGTAATACTTTTATATCCGAAGCTTTTAAAGTTTGATACATCGCACTCTACTGTGACGTATTCAACTATAAAATAACTTTGTGCAGATATATCATTCTTAATGCTAGCTTTCCTTGCACTTTAGTAAATAGGGCATGTGTGTGGTGGAAGGGTATATCTCACGGTGGACATATCATTCTTATACATAGCTGTTCAAAGTCTGGGGATGAACAACTTGTAAACTGAAATATTCTTTGTTTTTAATCGCATATAAGAACCCTCAAGGAGATTTCTCCTTACACAAAAAGATAACTTTACTTTTAAGAGGAACAGATCGAATAATACAACGGTGCGCATGCGCTACTCTTTAGTTCACGGTTAAATATTATGCTCTAATTAAATTTATGGTACCTCTTCCGGTACGTCACAACGATCTGATGATGGGCTCACTCAATCCGAAACTGCAGTAATCATTGAAATTAACAGGATTAGTGTGACGTACCCCAGAAAAGTTAATATAAATTGTTTTATAAATTTCTGCTAACCATAGGCTACAATGGTAAAATTGATATTAGGCTCCCATGAGTGTTCCACGAAGAGGTTTTAACGTTTGATTTTGTTAGCTTGCCCATTAATGCATAGATCTTTTTGAAACTTTACGCACTCCACAATAAAGGCTTTAAAAATGTTCTGTAAAAATTTTAGCAGTACAACACTTGCAGAATCAAAATGGTTTAATAATGAAAAATTTATTAATTTTATTAATCCGTAAATAGGTATTAAAATTATTTATACCTTATTGATTTTGTAACAAAAATTAAATTATTGAATTAAATTACTGTAGATTTTGTAAAAGATTGTTGTTGTCACATTCCAATGATCTAAGACATTTTGATTAGAAAACTAGGATATAGGCCTAACATAGTGGAAAACTTAAAAACAAAGTCTAAAATCACTGAAACTGTAATCCATCCACAGCGACACGAAGTTCCTCTTCAATTGTGTGTTTTAAATCCTCATCATTTTTGAAGCTGTGGGAATAAACATTTTCTTTTAGCTAACTCATAAAGAGAAGTTACACACGGTTAAATCTGGGGATTGGGGTGGCAAAAAAAAAAAATAAAAAAATATATATATATATATACTTCCACGACCAATCCAACTCCCATTAAGGTTGCCATTTAGTCCTTGACAGTAAGTCGAAGGATTTGCGAAATGAGATAAAGCTTGGTTCATTTCTGGAAAAATAAAATTAGGCAAGATTTAAAACTTTACCTAATTCCTAATACTTTGTGCATTTGTGACGGGCCCCGCCATCTTGGGTTCGGCTCTCCTGCGTCCGACTCCTAAAGCGGCGTTTTCCCTGGTCGGGCTGTACCTTTCTGTCCTCGTGCGGACGTATGGGCTTTGTCAGGATGGTGGATGACGAGCAGGTTCTTCAATAATTCGGTAAACCCATGATCAGTTAAAACCTTTATTGACTCATTACAAACGACTACTCTGTTGGTTCCGATTACTCTAAAACTAATAATACGCCATGAGGCCAAAGCAAGATCCATCCCCCATTTAATTTGAGTCTAATCGCGGACGCGTTCACTTACAGACTAACTGATGCATCTCTGGATGCTTTCCTCTAGCGTCCCCCTCCCTCGGTTAACTAGGAATCGTCTTCGCAGCAATGTAAATATGTCCGCTGTTAGTGGACCCTTTATTATTAAGAACCTTTACTTATTATTTATAATTATTTATAACTATTTACGAGTTGAGGGGTACCTGTCACACATTGTACTTGTCTGAAATGCCGTAAGATAAAACCCCATTTACACTCACAGCCGCCCAAACTTAGCAATTTCTAATAATATTACAGGTTACACATATTAAATGCTCCACTTGAGTAGGCCATTAGATTTTATATTTTGTTATTAATAATTATGTATTATACGTATAATCTTTATAACTGTACACATTTAAAAATACCAACAGCTTAGTTAGGTAGGCCTAGATATAGTTTGTTGTTTTTAATACAATTTTTTTAAGTTATGTTTTTCTAATGTATATCTAATTAATCTGATCGTGATTTTTGTCGGAATCTTAATATTCATAAATAAAGTAAAGTGTATTAAGTACACAAAGCCGACGTGATTAGAATAGGAACGAAAATCTTTGATTAAACTTTTGGAATTACATTGATTGAAACAATTTGTAGATTATTCTATGTTTAATTACACCTAATTCATTCGGCTTTATATACTTTAATGGGGTTTTTTACTTTAAATTATTATTTTACTTTAATTTACTTAAGAGAGGAAATGCTGCTCGTAAAGTTGATTGGGGGTGGGGGGGATAGCATTACCTTAATACAGTTTGTTTACTCCTCATAAACATACATTTTCTTACATGAATTATTATTTAATTTAATAATTAATTTTAATTTATAAATTTGTTATATATTCTGAAGTTTAACGAAATAATTAGTTTATAAAATAGTTATATTCTGAAATTCAATGAAATAAATAATTTACAAAATTGTTATATTCTGAATTTAAATGAAATAATTAATTTATAAAATTGTAATATTCTGAATTATAACGAAATAATCTATATATACAGGGAGGAACAAAGTTAGTGTTAAAAACTTCGGAAAATGGTTCTATGGGTCAAAATAAATAGAAAATCAAGAATAATATTTTTTTCAAAAACGCTTCATTTTCCAAATATCCGCCATATTTTTCTTACTAAATAATCAATATATAGAAAACGGTTCAACCGATTGAGTTCAAACTGGGCATGAAGATAAACTAATAATAATCTATCTTAAGAAAAATAAGCGATTGTATCCAATCATGCATTTCAAAATGGCGGCTGTTTTAATATTTAAAACTTAAATTACTCAAAACCCGACATTTTAACAAAAAATGTCAAGACCCTTTTTTTAGCCCTTTTGATTCCATATCGGATGGTGTAACTGTTAAAACAATCGAATGAAGGATACAGCTAAGTTATGTGTAATAATTGGTTTATTCAACCCGGCATTCTATACCAACTCAGTATATACTACAATATTGTATGTACATTTGCTGTCATTATCTTTAACTTAACTATTATTCTTCATTCGATTGTTTTGAAAGTTAAATGATCCTATAGGGAATTAAAAGGGCTACAAAAAAGGTACCTTGTGATTTGTTGATCAAATGTACGGTTTTTGAATAATTTAGGTCTGACATTTTCAAACAGTAACCATTTTAAAGCGCATGATTGGATATAATTGTTTATTTTTCTTAAGACATATCATTGTTAGGTTAAACTTCATGATCAGTTTGAACTTAATCGGTTAAACCGTTCTCTAGATATTAATTATTTAGTAAAACAAACAAAATGGCGGATATTTGGAAAATAAAGCGTTTTTCGAAAAAATGTTATTTTTGATTTTCTATTTATTTTGACCCATAGAACCTTTTCCCGAAGTTTTTAACACTAACTTTGTTCCACCACAAAGTTAAAAAATCCAAATACCACTCACTCACTCACTCACTAACTCACCACGAAATCTCAAACACTACCGAACGGATTGCAATGCAATTTGGTATGTAGCTTCCTCTAGGACCATGGGTGCTCGCTAAGAAAGGTTTTCAAAAAATTTGAAAGTTGAGGAGGGTTTGGGGGTCAAAGTTACTAAACAAGATTTCTCTAAAACTACTGGGACGGATAATAAATTGTTTTATGTAGCTTCCTCTAGGACCGTAAGTGCTGGTTATTAAAGGACTTCTAAAAAATCTAAATCTTACGAGGGTTTAGGGGGGGGGGGGGGGTCAAAGTTATTAATAACGATTTCTCCAAAACTACCAAACGGATTTTAATGAAATTTGGTAAGTAGCTTACGGCCATAGGTGCTAACGTAGAACGGTTTTCAAAAAATTGGAAATTTTAGGGGGGTTCGGGTGGTCAAAGTTACTAAAAATCTTTTAAGAAATACATAGTGTAATATATTTATTGATATAAATTGTAATATACATTAAACTTCAATTTGTCTATCCGTGCAAAGCCGGATCGGGCAGCTAGTTAATTTATACAATCGTTATTTTCTAAAATTAAATGATATAATTAGTTTACAAAATTTGTATATTCTGCATTTTAATGAAATAATTTATAGAATAATTGTTATATTCAGAAATAAAATGAAATAATTAATTAATTAAATTGTAGTATTCTGCATTTTAATGAAGCAATCAATTTATAGAATTGTTATATTCTGAATTTTAACGAAATAATTAATTTATAAAATCGTTATATTCTGAATTTAAATTAAATAATAAATTTAAAAAATTGTAATATTTTGAATTTTAACGAAAATATATATTTATAGAATTGGTATTTTCTCAATTTTAACTAAATCATTAATTTATATAATTACTGTTATATCCTGACTTTTAACGTAATAGTTGATTTGTAAAAATATTATGTTGTGATTTTTTAGGAAATAATAAATTTATATAGTTGATATATTCTGAATTTAAACAAAACAATTAATTTATAAATCCATATAATCGTACACATTTACCGATTTAATAATACCCACAGTATAGTTAGATAGGCCTAGATATTGTTCGACGTTTTTAAATAATGTTTTACTTATTTGTATCCAATTAATCTGTGTTTGATTTGTCACGTGGGCTTAATAGTTTTTTAAATAAATAAATTTTACCTAATTCTTAATGCTAATTCACCCTATTTATAAAATGCTCATTTTCTAAGTACACTCACCATTCTTATCAGATAAAAGTAGCCAAACACCCATTACCTCAGTAATCAGTCTTTCCTGATAACGTCTCTGCTTGGCGGTTAGTTTAAACTTTAAACCGCTTCACAAATCACGTTCAAGTGGCGCAATCTGTATTTGTCTACTTTAAGAATTAATTATGTCTAATACAATTGTGTCCATTTGTCACATTCGAGTTAGTAAAGAAGAACTCTGTTTCAACTCCTTTCTTTCGCCTACAAAAAACGAATATTGGAAGCATTTCCTATTTCCAGCATATTGTGACCAATAGGCATCAAAGGCATCTACGTTAGTTCTTATTATACCTAGGACAAGTGGCGCGACTTGAGGTTGAGGGGCCAGTGGTAAATTTTCAATTAAGGTGTGGTTAGGTATATATATTGAATTATATATGCCTTTGAATACAAATTACAAATATACTTCTTCATTTCTTTGAATCCTACTTCCTGGATCATTACTGTAGTTTTTTAAAATTAATTTACTAACCTTAAAATGGTCCTATTAATTTCCCCTCTACTGCTGCTGGGGTCTTACTAGTTTCGACACAAACCTATGTCATTGTCGAAGACGAACATTTCAGATGATAATCACATAACACAAAACACCATACAACATATCAATGTATAAACACGCAATGTTCACCATAAAAGGGTCGTTAAATAATTAAAATGGGACATGGCTTTCCACACAAGTACTTGCGGGTCTTCTCGTACGCATACTCAGTACGCGGACTTAACCTAGAAATAATGTAACGGGAACTTGTAAGTAAAATCATGTGAAACTATAGACCCTACTGCCAGTCTATAAACATATAAAGGCTTTGTCCTGTCTGAATAGCCAACTGACTACACAACTGACTGACTGACAGAATGACTGACTGTCTGAATATCTGACTAAATTACTGACTGATTGACTGAATGAATGACCGAATGACAGACTGATTGACTGACTAAATATCTAACTAAATTACTGACTGATTCACTGAATTAATTAGTGAATTACTGAGCAAATGAACGACCGACTAAATGACTGACTGATTGTCTGACT
>JAGFPH010004251.1:30022-43648 GCA_018207615.1 Philaenus spumarius
TTGCAACGGATAAACCTTATGCAATGCGTGAAAAATTGAGTTTTGTTGTAAAACTGCAAAAATCAAGATTTCATAGCAGAAGTTGAGGTACACCCTATACTTAACTAGATTAGAATACGACAAGTCCCGGCCAACTGTACTGTGTCAACAGAGATGGACTTTTGTCCAGGAACTTGTTTCAAGTTGCCTGAAAGACTTAGAAAAATTAGTTGTTTTATACAGGAATAAGGTGTTAAATAAAAGTATAAAATTGATGAATTTTATGGGTAAATGTGAAACACGGGAGGTGGAAACATTGTTCATGGAAGTCACAATTTTGTAAAATAGAAAATGTTAAAGTTATAAAGAGTTAAAGTTATAGGAAATTCTCAAATTTCATCAAAATTAAATGAAAAAGATATTTTTGAAAAGCGTAAGAAAAATTGAATAAAAAATGTTAAATAACAAATTAAGGAATTTTTGGTATTTTAAAAGTTAGAGATAATTGTTAAAGTTTGAAGGTGAAAAAGCACCATGAAAAATGAAAAAGGGAAAATGAAAAAGTAAACAAGTTGTAAAGAAGTAAAAGTTTTATAAGATAAAAAGGTTATAAATTGTTAATTAACTAAAGTAATAGGTGAGAAAGTTCATACCTATATTTTGCTAAAAATAGAATGAAAAAGGTGGTAAAAATAATAACATAGTGTTAAGAAAGTAGTAAGGGTATAAAATTGTAAATCTCAATCGAAAGTATCAATTTTAAAGTTAAAATTCAAATTCAAAAGTAAATGGTAAATTTGGCAAATTTTGCAAGTCCCAAAACAGAAGAAAAATCTTCGGACAGAATGGAAATTTTGGCTAATATATCATAAAATAACAACCAACATAGAAGAAAAAAGAAAAAAGATTTTCCTTCAAAACCAGAAAAGTTTTCGTGAGGAAAAACCACGGAATACGCGAGGCAGCGCCATAAGCGAACCAAACGTAGTACGACCATCACTCAAGTTCGAGAAGAAAGGAAAATGTATCAGGAATACGATTACGAAAACCGCAAGTTCATAAAAGCAGTTAAAGGAAAACTACGAGGAAAATACGTAAGACAATAGGAGAAAATGTTAGGAGGGGAGATCTAGATTAGCTGATGGCAAGGCCTAACGAAGAAGTTAGTGGGGGTAGTACCAACCTAAAACTTAAAGAAATCAATGCAAGTTGCATGGCAAGATATCGAACAAGGAATAGAAAAATAAGAAAGGCAGTTGGTACTCGGAAGGCGGCAAAGGAGGCTATATAAGTGGAGTACAGCGGGAGCCGCGAAGCTCTAACGATCTATCTCAGATATATCTATCGCTCATCTGGAATCTGGAATCGCTCTCTCACTCTTTGAGTTTTTTCATTAGATCGACGTTGTTAGACGGATCTGCGATGTTATAGTAACGTACTTAGAAGCAGTGTTTTATAAAGACAACAGTAAGATATGTGTCAATCAAACAGTGAACATTTTAATTAATTATAATATTATGCGATATAATATTTCAAGTAACATTTTTCATTAAAATTTAATCAAACGTAAATACGAGTTAAATGAACAAAGACAGTGTAAAATCAGTTAGTATTACAGACAGTGAAAAAACGATTGAACAGTTTGAGTGAATTACGCTATAGTTAATTATATAGCGGGTGCGTCACAAAATCTATAAATGACGTAGTCTACAGGAATCACAGGACTGATGTAATGACAATAACTGGAACCACACATGGACTTTGAAGGACTACTGGAATAAGAAGCGGAAACCAAATCAGGGAAGGCGTTAAACCAAATCAGGGAAGGCGTTAAACCAAATCAGGGAAGGCGTTAAACCAAATCAGGGAAAACGTTAGAAGACATCAGGGAAAGTCAAACCAGGCAAAAGCTGAGACCACGAGAGACGTTCAACCGCACCAACGATAACCGGACTTCAGGGAAGCTGGATTTCAATCAACATTCTTGGGAAAGGTGTTCAGAGTCCAGGGTCGCAGTAATAAAAGGTCTGTCAGAAAAGTTACGATATCCCTTATTAAAATATTGCCTGAGTTAAATTTAAATAGTTATTGATACTGGGTTGAGATAAAAAATTAGGTTTTTCAAAATATAAAATTATTAATCTTGTAAATTAAATATATAAAATCATTTTCATAATTAAATAATTAAATAATAAATATTAAAAAGGAAGGAATAATTAAGTATAAATGAATAATAAATGGTTCTACCTAAAAGAGTTAAAATTTATGTAAATAGTAAATTTAGTTTAAAATTTATGTTTTTGTAGTGGAAAGAACCACAGAGTATTTTGAGTTTTTTATTGAATAAATTTTCTTTTGATTTCAATTAATATAATTAATTTACCTTGTTCAAGAAATTCCTATTATCTGAGTATCATATATGATAAGTTGTTTTCAGTGTATGATCAATATTGAACGGCGGAAACGCAAAGTTGGCATTTCCAACGAAATTTCACAAAGCACAAATAATTTAATTATTCTAGGTAAAGTTCCACTGTTCTCACTCCTCAGAGATTGTCAAATAAATATAATATTAATTACTGAGCTGAGCAAATTTAAAGTTAATAGTAACTTGAATAACTGGAAGGAATTTAATAAAAGATTTTTATTTAAGGTGACTATAGGCATAGTTATCTTAACCAGAGTTATATCACCTAGGCTATTAAAATTAATTTGCCTTAAACTTCCAGTAGGTGATATAATCTCTTTATTCTGTAACAAAGTAGGGAAATCCTACAGACAGACAAGCGTTGGGGCTACATTGCAGAGGTGGCTCCCGAACGTCATAAAAAAGGTCTGTCGTTGCAGGGTTGACGTCGCAACGCGGGGACAAAAGGAAAACAAACTTCCTCCCCCAGCGTCGTGCAACTCGTGCGTCGTTGCAATATATATATGTGTTGTGTTAGAGTGCGAACACATATATACAAATACAGTTTTAGTAACACCGAAAAACGTGTCCTGGGGAACGTGATCGGTGCTCGTTTACTACTTCCACCATAATAGTCACTGGAATAGCTCCTCTTTCCTATGGAAATTAGCTAAAAATACGTTAAACATTTTAATAAAAATGTACAGTTTTTTCAGTTATTTTCATTTAAAAGTTTAAATGGTGCACATTTTAAAAGGGTTATTGTGGGAACAGTCGATTATTCCTTTATCTCTACAGTGACGAGTAACGTGCACAATTTCATCCAAATCGGTTAAGCCTTTCTAGAGTTATACATTATTTAGTGAACAAAACAAAATGGCGTTCAGCTGGTAAACGATGTGGTCCTGATATAAAAATACAGTTACAATAATAACAAGGCTCTATGTATCATTAGTTGTAGGCTTAATATTTATCGCTACTCCAATAATTGAAGGAGATTATGAGGACAGTGGAAGGAGGATCAATGCTTTTTCCTTTTTCTTCTCTGTTCATCGGCATTAATTAAACGTAGAGATGGGTTATCGGAATCGTTCTTGCGTGTTGAAACTACCCTTTCTTCTTCAAACAATCCTGTACAGAGGCTAAAGCTGTATTGTAAACGCTTTAATTTCTTGCCACCCAACATTAACATACATTTTTACAATTACAATTGTTCGCATTTTAATTTACCGCAAATTTCAGTAATCAGTTTTTGTATTTTGCTTAATTTCTTACACTATTTATGATTAAAGAATTATTAGCTTGAACTTCACTAAAAATAATCTCTATAGACTCAAATTGAAATTGGTGCAGTGCATACTTATTGTAAACAACGAAAATTGTATTCAACACCGTGGAAATCATGTTGAAAATATAATCTATACTAATATTATAAAGAGGTAAAGTTTTTTTTTGTTTGTATGTAATCTCTGTTGTTGGGGGTAATCTCTGGAACTACTGAACCGATTGAAAAAATAGTTTTACCAATAAAAAGCTACACTATCCCTGAGTAACATAGGCTATAATTCATTTCGATAAATACAATTTTTTATTTCATAATTTGTAAATTTAGTCGGAAAAAATTCTTAGGTTAGGCCTAGACTAATAAATCAACAACTGTTTGCTGTAATATTTCCATTAATAAATAACTTCAAACTTTGTATTTCTAACGTTTAGGTTATGTTTTTATTAAAGTTTAGACCTAAGCCTTAATGGTTCTTTTAACCTTTATTATAACTGCTGTTATAAAATATACGAAATAATTTGATTTGAACATTGAACATTATTTACCGTCTTAGCTTTTGGGTTGTTATTAATCCTACACTTTTATTATAAAGAAAACATAACATGATTATGTGCGTAGAAGTTTCCAAAGGGGTGGCGTGCGGAGCACGCAGGGGTTTGACCTAGTTAACTATAATTCATGAAGTTGAATTTAAGCGTAATTATGAATTACCTGATTATGATTACTGATAAGATTCAAAAGAACAAAATTCTTAATTTGGTTAATGATATTCTACGTAACTGAAGAAGTAAATCAAAATGTATAAATTAACTGAGGAGAGTATTTGGTTGACCCACACGAAATCAATTTTGAAAAAATTAAAATGGCTGTAATTAAAAAATGGTAAATACTCCCAAATATTGCTGTGTGGCATATCGTGTAAAAATTTCGAAACGAATAATAATTAATATACAAACAAAAAAAAAATAGTACAGCAAAATGGGGCAAAATCGGAAAACACAATTTCGTTGTTTTTTTGCCGCTATTTTTACGCGGTTAAAGATATGGATATGCAACTTTCACCGTTGGTTTTCTCTTGAAATTCTACATCGAAATGATGTATCATATGATTAACTTCCCATTTAAAAAAACAAAGTTACATTCAAGAAGGCGGATCCATGATACATCTTTTGAAATCTTAATAAATTAGTATTTTTACATAGAGTAGGTTCCTCAATCACATCTATCTTCAAATTTTTCTTATATACGAAATATTAAGCCGTTCTCAGACTTTTCACTCATCCTGTATAAGCAGCGAGTGGGTTTCAATTATAAGTTTCAAATTATATGTGTGGATCTTATAATTTCATTTTCATTCAGACACAATGTAGTTGTGACAATCTAATTATGAGGCTAAGATGCAGGTAAATTACAGAAACTGCTAATTAATTCAGGATAACAACGCACATTTATAGCAGCCAGTTAACTTAAACGATTCAACAGAAAACCTAGCCTAGATTATAAGTTAAGGTTATGTAGTGTTTCAACTAAAGAAAATTTGTACAATCTTTACTCGTGACCAACTAGTGTAATCATAATAATCAGTTTACTAAAATAAGCGTACCTTATAACCATGATAATGTTGTAACATACAAATTTCTTGTTTTACGTTACCAAGAAAGACCTCGACAAAAATCGAAGCTGGAATAAAAGTAAAAGCATGTGTATGAATATCTCTATATTCATCCGCGTAAGCGTTTGTATTGCCTACTGGCACGATTCAAATCCTGGCGCTCCTTCAACCCGGGGAAAACTCCGCGTGTACAGTGTGGTTTTAATAAAATTGCTCCGAGTACAGTCAGTGACCTTGTAATGGAACAGGGAGAAGCGGGGGACCAGCGACCAAGGAATACTATAGACTGGCAAAGCAAATGCACAACGCATTACGGGAGTTGAAGCCGACCACGCCCACTCATAGGTGAAAACACCAAATTCTCTGTCCTCGACCGATACACATTTTAATTCACCGCGTTTCATTAACACCGTTTGAACACACACTTAGTGTTGAGATAAAATTCTGAAATTTTAAAATAAAACACTATGACTGTGCTCACGGTATCAAACAAAAATATAAAAATATATTTTATGTAGCGGGAAAAAATATAAAATAAAGAAAGTCAAAGTTGTGTTTAGACATAATGACATGAAATTTAGGCATAGCGAGATAGTTTTGTATTTTTTGGGCAGGTGATTTGTCAAAGAGTAAAAGTTGTTGTAAATCAATCAAAAAAGAAAAAAATATCGTTGACATTTCTTTGTGAAATGCTTAGTTTAGCCTGTATGCTGTGGTATAGTGACGAGTTGGTTTGATTGTTTTGTGAACCGGCGCGCTGACAACACCATCGCTAATCTACTGTATCTACAAGTCTTGTCATTCATTTGTATTGCTATTGCTTGTTCTAGCACTATTTTGTACCACACATTCATGGTCCGAGTAGTTATAATTTAATACAATTTCTTAATATATTAAAATTGTATAATAAGAACAATAACAATAAGGAAACTGAATAATTTATACTGTTTTGAAAGAAAACAACAATTTATTCAAAATTAAAACTATAAAACAATCCTTGCCCTAGAATAAGAAATAAGACCACAATATCCATATAAAATTAAAAACCCTTGTACCCAGATTTAAGTCCTAAGAAAGTAATTGTTTTTGTCAAATGTCTCATAGCTTTTTGCTTATGCAATTTTTGGTTAAACAATTTAGTACAGTGATGGAGTCTTGTAGTTCTTACTTATTGCTTTTATCAACATAATAAAATGGTATTGGTCAGGGTCTTGGTAAAAAAAATTACCATTGTCATCAAAATATCCCTGCCAATTCATTGTTTTAAAACTTTAGAAGTCATTATATCGATCAAAAGTAGGGGAGTCGGACGTTTTCATCCCTACCACTCATAGGTGTATCGGCTTCAAGCTTTGCGCGACATTGCTTGTCTATGGTATTCCTTGGTCGCTGCGGGGACGGACAATGCTGGACTGAAAACATAAGTCTAAGCATCTGTTATTCGTCCACTGTGGCGCGCTCAGGATCAGAGTTAGGATTGGGTGTCAATCACTTAGTGTTCGACGGTATAGCTTCTACTCTAAGCCAAGGGTACCATCCAAGGCTCTGCTAGAATGAGTTCCACGAGACGAATTTTTTTAGGTTGGCTAGTAGCACCACTGTGTGAGATCGATCAAGCATGAATAGTCTCGTGTTCATCAGTTTGGAAAAATCGTTTTTTCCTCCTTTTCTCTAAAAAAAGTTAAGGCATATTTATTAATTAAACTAGTAAGCCTCGTGAAAAATCACAGGCAGATTAATTAGATACATCAGAAATACATAAAAATACTATTTAAAAACAACAGACTTTATCTAGGCCTACCTAACTAGGCTGACAGGGATTTTCAACTCGGTAAATTAGTACAATTATAAGTATTATAAAGCTGTAGGCCTATTTGTATAAATTTAGTATTTATATACATTTTTTTATATATAAAGAAAGATAAAAATAGTATCTTTTAATTTCTTTATATTTCATATTG
Organism: Philaenus spumarius; assembly: GCA_018207615.1. Lineage (NCBI taxonomy): Eukaryota > Metazoa > Arthropoda > Insecta > Hemiptera > Aphrophoridae > Philaenus > Philaenus spumarius. The sequence continues at coordinate 37,267 of JAGFPH010004251.1, forward strand.
ATAGATCAAAAATTATTTAGAAGTTATTAATATTATAGTCAATAAATTAATAATAGAATATGTTTATATGTTATACAAAGATATACAAATGTTTCCGAAGTTAAACGAATAGGTATCTCTTCTTTAAATTTGTATAAACGAATATATTAATGATAAAATGTTGTATTTATATATAGTTTATAACCTAAAAGCAAATTATAACGTATTACAACATACATTAATTCTACAACTCTTTTTTTTAATCAACTTCACAAGAAGTTATAACGATTGATGTTGTAAACATAACCCCAAAGTATAATCTTCACGGATTTGTTTAAGTATTACAGATGATGGGTGAAATCAGCTGTTATGTTATATGTTACTCACGTATGTACGGACGCACTCTCGCTTTTACAGGAGTTGATTCATTTTAAATAGGTAAAGGATTAACATAATCTTGTTGTTGTAAAAAATATTTAAATCGAAGTATTAAATGTATGTTAAGTATATCAGAGAACCAACAGCAAATTATCAGCCCTTTATTAAGGTCGGCACACAAACACATTATCCATTTGACTCTAACGTGAATATAATTTCCTCCGAGCCCAACTTGATTCTCACTTAATTCCGTCCCATGTAAACAGCTTAACTTTAAACTAAGCGTGGGTGTAAATCCCTTATACTTATGCAGGCTTAAATGAAGGATTTCAATTCGCGTTAATTTTGCGAAGATAATAATACTAATCTCTGTTCACTATACTCGGGCTCTTGTTCTGGAATCTGTGTGTATCTTAACACGCGGGTCAGGCCTGATCATCCCGTAAACTATAATGATTGATGAACAAAATTTTAATCTGTTGTTTTAGGTGTTAAATATCTCTCTCGTATAACGTTGATTGAATGCAAAACAAAATCTACACTCATTTACAAAGGGGTATTGTTTTCTGGTATTAAGGCCCAGTAGACCCAGCCACCATCTTGAGTTACAACTTCTATTAGACCAATGTTAAACGCGTAACAAGATCTAATTAAACGCGTTACCCTGTATACGACTACAAAGTTATAAACTCACATTTAAAAAATTAACTTCACAATTAATTAATTATAATGACTGAAGTTGTATGCATAACCCCAAAGTATAAATCTGCGGTAGGTTTTGTTTAAGTATTACAGAATGATAATGGATAAAATCAGCTGTTATGATATAAGTTATTCACGTACGTACATATGTACGAACCTACTTATGTACGTACGTACGGGAGTACACTCGCTTTTATAGGAGTTGATTAAAATGGGTTACCAACGTTATTGCAACTACGAATCCAAATGATTTTCAAGACGTATTCAATATCTACAGTTAAACACGTTAACGCAAAGAAGGATACAACTCGTCTCCGAATGACGGATAGAAACAAGAAAAGAAAAGCGAAATAACACCGTCAAAAACAAAGGCTAATACGTTGTGTCAGATTACAACGAAAATTTGGAACACGTTATAGGTAACGGAATTGAAAAATGTAAAACGATGCACAATCTGCGTAACGCGTTAGACTCACAGCGAAAAATTCGAAAGTACGGGGATTGTTTGAGCTGTTCTGATTATATTACAAAATATCACAAACTGTCAGGTCTTTCAATCAAATTTTAAAAGCACATACCACATGAGCGCCAAAGTCTGCTAACTCAGCAAAAGTCGACTCCAAATTTACAGGACACATAATCCAACTACAAATACTTTAGCCAATAACACGATTGTCTTTTAAGCTATCAAGATAATTTTATAAAACGTTATGTTTGCCATTCAAAAGGATTTTTTTTTCTTGAATTTTTTGCAAAAATTAGCGGATTTTGAGATATTTTACACCACAAGTTTCAAACGGCCTTCATTTTCAAAGTATATAAAAATCTTTTTGGGTTTTTTTACATTTCTATACCAAATGTGTATCCAAAATTTCGGTTCAATATATATCCTATACACAAACATATTAGGTATTTTGTAAAATAATGTGTATAACTGGAAAACGATGATTTCCGAACCTATGTGTATATGAACTTTTACTTTCTCAATTTACTACAGTATAGAGAAGGTATAGTGATCGCAAAAAAATCTATGTTGAGCTTTTTGTGGAAATATCCGTTTTGGGACCCTCTGAGTCCAAAAAAGTTGTTTTAACAAAATGTCTGTATGTCTGTCTGTATGTATACAAAGCTAGAGAGAAAACTTTTCGATCGATTTCGAACAAATTGGCACCAAACATGTACATTAGGCCTGTATAGATGCACAAAAAAAGGTTTTGAAAATTTTTGAAAAAACCCCCTTGGTGGCTAAACCCATCCCAAAAAGCAGTTATTATTAGAAAAACTCTTAAAATTTGGCTTATTTGTAGCCTTTATGAACCCTACCATATTAAAAAAACCGCATCTTCCTAAAAATTATCGTTTAGCTAATAATAGGGGAATAATAACTGATTTTTTGGGCGTTTTTTTTTGCCCAAAAGGGGGTAGTTTTTCAAAATGTTTCAAAACATTTTTTCGTGCATCCATATAGGTTTAATTGACATGTTTGGTGCACATCTGTTTGAAATCGATGGAATAGTTTTCTCTCTAGCTTTGTATACATACCGAAGCGGAAGCCACATTAACTTATAGTAGCGGAAACATGAAGCAACTAATTTTAAACAAATACTAAATTTATTTGCTAGATAACCTCTAAGATTTTGATCAAATTTGGCCTATTTGTAGCCCTTAATGTTTCCAACCATATGCGAAAAACCGCATCCTTCTCATTCAACTAATAATAATAATATTTATTAGTTATTCTTCTACTTTAATGTATCCCATCTACTAATTTAATACGATTAAGAAGTCACAGTGAATCTGTTTAATAATTTAAATAGTAGTCGAAATGTTGATAACCAAAATGTATGTATTTAGTAGATTTACTTCCCTAGCTACCAATAAGTCGACTGAAGTAATTAGAAAAATTTGTAATTGTACTTGGCTTCGTGTAGTGAGCCCAATTTAATTAAAATCGTGTCAATTTCTATAACAAAATATGAAGAAAACCAAAAGCAGAGATCACGTCAGTAAAAATATGTGAAACATAGAAAAACATCTGGTGTGCACATCACACAACTTTCCTTACCAAAATAGATGCTGTATTAATTACCAAATTTTTCGAGCGAGAGATTGATGATACCATTTTCGAGTTAATAGGAGTATCCGTTTCGAAGAAAGCGGTACTAACTTCAAAACGGTTAATCCCACGGACCTGATTTTGGTCTCAATCGATTTCTCACCCCCAAAAATGTCAAAGTCGATACCAAACACGGCTAGTTTAAAAAAAGTCATTTTTGCCCCCAAAAAGGGCGTTTTTGGGGTAAATTTTTGAAAAAATGGAAAAGGTTGAGTGGGGTATCTTTTTTGACATTCTTTTGGACGCTGAATCGAATGAGACCATTTTCAAGTCGATAGGACCAGCCATTTCGGAGATACAAACAAAATAACTTGCGTTTTTGTAATAACTTTTTTCAACGAATTTTTAAGGGTATATAGCGTACATAGCGTGTTAAGGGAGTCTGAGTAGAGTATGTTAGCAAAGTTTAATCAAAATCGTTAGAGGGGTTTTGGAGTAAATACAAAAAATGTGCTAAAAACTGGTCCCACGGTTAGACACCACCTCCGATTTGCTTCAAATTTACATGGGTTTAATTGTTTACGTGTTTGAAGATATCCTGTAAATTTCAGTTCGATCCGTCCAGCCGTTTGCCCTGTGCACTCCGGACACACACACACACACACACACAGACACACAGACACACAGACACACAGACACACAGACAGACCAATTGCCAAAAATGCATTTTTTGGACTAAGGGGGCCTTGAAACGTAAAGATATTATGAAAACTCGACATCGAATTTTTGGGTCAATCGCAATACTTACCTTACCTAGTATAGGGTAAGGAAAGTAAAAAGTGATACATCCCGTAATAAGAGTTATGTGTGATATGACATGTGTGAGGTAATTTAAGGGCGAATCTGATGCACAAAACGGCCAAACAAAACACCATTGCGTACGTTCTTCTGAGTTTGCGCAATAGCACACTACACCCTATTCCAAGTTCACCGTGAATTAGTGAATTACAGAGCGCCCATAAGCCATGTTATCCTCACGACAGTCTCAGAGATACTATCCAACTAAAAAACATCAACTTCCATGCTACGCTCGGTCAGTTGACGCAACCCGCATGACAATAAACGTGATGTTCGCTGTAATGGTAGTATCAAGTCTATTCTCCCGTAAGACCTATAGTACTGCATGGTGAAAGTGGAATCGAGTGTAATTCAAGTTACGCCTGTACCAGCTTTAACTGATGAAGAATTATCTGTGTAATCCATCTCCCACGCACAATGTAATACTGTTTATCAAACCAGGAAATCTAAACTAAACTCTCTGTAGAAATAAAGTCTGCTTTACTTTTCCTGTAATATTTTCCCTCTCATACAAAGTTTGAAGTTTAAAGTTACGCCCTCGTGAAGCACTCAGTCAAGTTGTCGAGCCACTTTCACACGCTAAGAGACTAATACGTCGTGCTGTCACTGATTTTCTTTTAAAACTTTTCATGCTAAAGAACTCTTCAATATATTACAACTAGGAGTGACGCATCTGCGCGCTTCATTAACCAATCCCCGAGGCGAATCATGGTGAAGCCAGTGCAAACAGATTATTGTATAATCGGATGTTTACCCATGAGTCGCCACGGGGATTGGTGAGAAAATCGAGCATGGGTCTGTAATTAGTAATAAAGCAAAATGGGATATTCATACAGGGTTAGATAAAACTCTAGACACCAATCTAACGGTTTACCGAGTGGTTGGAAAAAAGCCAAAATCATAAATTGGTTTTGAGGCACACAAATGGGGTAAATAGTGTGAACCCTTATTTTAATGTTCGACAACCTTTAAAAAAGGATTTCGAAGAACGCAAACTAGAGGTATCTATTTTAGCTCAACTCGAATATTGGTCAATAAATATAAATGAAAATGATCAAATGACATTTTATTAGACTGTAACTATTTATTTTTTTTTTTTTTTTTTTGTTTTTAAAGGCGAAAAACCTAGGTGATTATCATCGCCTTAGACTAAACAGTATTTCACACTAGTGGTAAAAGGGTGATTTTCCAGATGCGAGTCGTATTTGAATTGCGAGTCGTAGACGAAGTCAAAAGAACATTTTCCCACGAGTTTTGAGCACTATTTTTCACGATACTACAGCAAAAAACTATTTGATAAAACAGCAAAAAATATGAATATTAACATTTATTTTATTCACATTCATTTTTCTTCTAACTGACTCAACAGGGTCTTCTTTCCCCGCTAATTTTTCCAAGCCCGTTCCCTTGGCAGTGGTTTCGCTAGGTAGTAGATCTGGACAGCGGGAATCTCGTTAATCCGTTCATGCGGGTCTGTTTTAAACAGATGGGCATTATTTTAATATTGTATTGTTGTAATCAGCTGATTTATCCTCACTAGTGCGGATACGATGAACTTTACCTGGCAATATACACAATTGATATTCCATTAGTATCGTGAAAACACCTTTGTCTACAATTATTAAAATTTTGAAGCAGTCACTGTTGTAATAACTTACCAGGATAACATTTCACAGGAAACGCTCAAATTGCTTCCCATCAACAGCGTGTCATGGTTGTATATTATCAAGTTATTTAAACTGACTTGTCAAATGAGTTTTAGTGATGTTCATTTTCAAAAATTCTTCTTTCCAGAAATAGTAGGACTTTCTTTAGGACAGTGGTTTTCATTCTTAGTGGCCGTTTTTTGGACGACCTACACTTTCTATCTCTAAGGCATTACTTGGAGGCTGCTTGTAAAATAATTCTTGAAACTCTGCAGCAGCTCTTAACAAACTAGACCACCTTTAATTTAAACGTCCAGTTCTGTATGAAGGAATTAAATGGTTTACGACAGTAACTTTCTCTAGCGTGTTAAGAACCATCATAGTGTTAACTAATCTCAAACAAGAAATCAGCTGTTCTAAGAACCATTCACAACTGCTTTATGTTCAGTAAGGTTTATTTTAGCATATACCGTAAAATTATAAAACAAGAATAAATTTATTCTGAATAGTAATTGATAAATATATAATTGGTACTAGCATGTACCCGTGGCTTCGCACACGGTCCAAAGATTCGCCGCATAGTAATAAATGTGTATTGTTTTAGAGGTTGTTATTACATTTTCACCCATTAGCAGCACGGTGTAAATGAAAATATGATTTACATAGTATATATGTATTGTAAGAAAAAAATGCACCAATTTCCAGCTCTCTAGCTTAATGGAAAGTATAATAATTAATTTGCATTGTTTTAGGGGTTGTTACA
>JAGFPH010004251.1:49614-70807 GCA_018207615.1 Philaenus spumarius
GTATTTACAATGCATGGACATTTAACTGTGTTTACCATCTTAGCTTTGATGTTATAATTAATTCTACATCTTTATTATAATAACATTAAACGTAAGGAAACAGTAAATACTTTTATAAAAAACAAACTAATAATAAATGGCAATTGAAAGATTAATATTATGCCATTCGGAACGTACTGTGCCATAAATGTGTGCATAACATAAATTATGTATGTATGTTGCCGTTAAGGCAGGTAAAATAAATTAAACATACATACAATAAATTTAGGTTAGGCCTAGACTGATGAACCAACATTTTATTTTTATTGAATGTATTTACAATGAATGGACATTTAACTGAACTTAAAATCTTAGCTTTGATGTTATAATTAATTCTACACCTTTATTGTAATGTAATAACATTTACGTATGGAAATAGTAATAGGGTAAGTCTAGGATAGATGGCCACCGAGGAGAGATAGCCACATGACTGTACAGTAATTCTGTAATTTGGCGCGGAACAGCGCTGAGACTCAGTCAGTGTTTCCAGAGTGCAATGGTGACGTATCGTAAAAGTTTTCGTTAAGTTTTTGTAAACAGTTTCGGTTTTAGAGAAGATAACAGTTTGGGTGGACCTGAAAAATTATAATACTGATTAAGATAAGTGTGTTTAAGCATTGATTACTTATGTGTTTTCGAATTTCATTCCATAACTTGTTGTGCCGTATCTTTACTTGTAGACTACTCATAACCTCAAACTGTTTCCATGCGTTCACTTTGGCGGGAACTGCTAAGATGGCCATCTATCCTCGACAAAAAGGAGAGATGGCCACTTGTATTCGAGGAGAGATGGTCATATCCGGATTTTTTAAGTTCTCTCCTATTTTTGATTTAAATATAAATTTTTTACATTAATATTTCTCACAAATTTGAGTAAAGCGAAATAAAGTCACTCCATATGGTAGCCAGAAAGAAATGAGCCCCCATTAAGTTTTCAACTACAGTTGTTATCATCTCTAGCCAGCCATGTTGCTCTACGCAAATCTCATCGACAGTAGTCATAGGCCTAACTCCATCTAAAGTATTAAAACAACTTTCACCACTTCCCTCAATCTCTAACTCCCCTTCTTTACGTTCTCGTCGTAGAATTAGGGCCTTAGACAGCACATCTGTTGAGAATATCGAGCAAAATAAGGCAAAATTAAAGAAAAAACTTCAAAATCTGAGAATGCCATCCAAGAACCGATTTTTTTATTTTGGATATAATTTTAAGAACTAACAGTTGTTTTGATTTGTAAATTTGAATTCTTTAACCTAATGACAATAATACATGTTAAAGTGACATATTTTCCCGGGCATTTTTTTGTTTTTGGATATTTTTAATTTTGGAATTATGGACTATGGATATTTCTGAAAATTTTTTAAAAATTGTTTGTTATTAACGTTAATAAACTCAAAAATTAATTAAACAATTTTTGTTTCCTAAATTTAAGCCTTACTTTATCTTAAAGACCTGGAGGCCATCTCTCCTTAACACCTAGGCCATCTCTCCTCGAAGCTAAGGAGAGTTGGCCACTTTGCAATTTTTTTCAAAATGGATTTTTTTTGTTGTAAATTTGAAATACAAACTCTATAAGTCTTAAAATCTTAAATCTATATTAACAATGCTAATAAATAATATTTTTTTTGAATTTATTATGTTAAAATTAAGGATTTTATAAAGGTTTTACGAAACGGTGGCCATCTCTCCTCAACTTACCCTACTTGTATCAAAATAAAAAAATATATTAACTTACTTTTTTAAGTTTGTATTACACATACTTTCCATTTCTTGAATCTACATTACAAAACTGCAATAGTCAGATAATTTAACTCACTTTTAATTGTTAATATCAGCGCTTGACGATAATATCCGAACTACGCCGGACGGAACCAAAAGTCTCCTAACTTAAATATAATTATTGTTGAACCAAAACACATGTTTCTTGAATGTTTTTACATTCATTACCTTAGTAACCAATTCGATAACGGGTTTTCGTTACGCGTTACATTTTCTATTTGCCTACTCCTACCGCAAGCCGCGTGAAGGATCTTCGTTCAAAAAGGGTAAGTTGAGGAGAGATGGCCACCGCATGACAAAATTTAAATTTTTTTTTTAAATAAATTACGAATAATGGATCATATTTTAAAAATTGTGTTGCTACATTTGCCATCATTTGTTTGTAAAGAAAACAACACACGACGTTTCGATAGTATACATGCAACCCTGGTTATCAAGTGAAAATCTCTAATACATCTATAAGCTAAATAGAAAACATACTGCCTTCCAGAGGTTTGTCAGATACAATTTCAGAGTTTTTGATTAATTTTGACTTTATTTTAAGTTTAGTTTTTGTAGGAATGGTAACACAATCGAATCATTATCTAGCGCCATTTATTATTTTACTAACCACGCCAAAACTTGTTCGTTATTAATTTTAAATGAACTACTTAATATACAACTAAAAACATTTTAAGTTCGTACGTCAAATTAGGTGTGAAATCATAAAACATCAATTCAAATCTTTGATACCGGTAGCTGTTGAAACTGGTCCTAAACGAACATAAATGCTGCACTGTGAAGTATTTTATGACAGGTTTCAAGCAGGGTCGACAGAGTTATACAGAGTGGACACTTTGGGTTCGCTGGTGAAGCCAGCTGGCCGCTCAAGATGGCGGCTACTAGGCCTTGGGCAGTGCCACGCGCTATTCTCGTTCCAGTCCGGTGCACTCACTGCCGTGAACTCGTGGAGTGCAAAGGTTGTTTTATAATATTATTCTTCGCGAAATGAGTCCAAAAACGATGCAATTGTGACAACTCTAAGCGGTTTTATGATAAAAATCATATTTTTGATTACTTAAAATGGTTATTGACATTTTATTTGAATTAGCACTATCACAATAACATACATAATTACAGTATTCTAGCAGTTACTTCAAACGTATGCAAAACAAAAAACTAAATCAGAATCAATATAACATTGAAAACTAAAAATTGAAGTAAAACAAAAATAATTACAAATTCATTTTGTGCAATGTTACTGTACAATAACTAATAATCAATAAAATAATATTATAAAACATAAACATATGAAACACTGCAGACATCCGACACTTTAATCCGACTCTTTAATGTTTTATAATATTATTTTATTGGTTTATTAGTTATTGTACTGTAACATTGCAAAATTAATTTGTAATTATTTGTATTTTACTTTTTGTATACGTTTAATGTTATTCTGATTTAGTTTCTTTGTTGTTTGCAAACGTTTGAAATAACTGCTAGAATACTGTAATTATGTATGTTATTGTGATCGTGCCAATTCAAATAAAACGTCAATAACCGTTTTTAAGTAGTCATATTTATTATTTTGTAACCCACTGACCATACAACTGATGAGGGTTGTCACAATTGTACCGTGTTTGGATTCATATTGCGAGGAATAATATTTAGAGTTCAGAACTTAGAGTAAAAATTAAGTACAGTTAACAGTTAGAAAAATGTGATTTTTGTAACACTAGGTGATTTTTGTGGTTGGTGATTCATAGAACGATTAGCGGCAGGTAGGCCGTGTGAGTATGTCCGCGTTTGGGGGAGCGAGGGTCGATTTTACTTCAGGGCGCACGGCTGTTTTGACAAACTATAAAAGTGTTAATAACATTTTGTGTTGTTAATAAAATCAGTTTCTGAAAAGTTTCTAACTACGACTTAAATACTACGCTAAAAAGTTCAACGAGAAAATGCATTTTTCAAAAGTGAGAGGCCATCTTACAAAGACTATTACTTTCACTGGCCAATAAAAACGATGTGCATTGTATTTCATGTATTGTAAACACTTTCGGATGTCATTGATTAATGTACCTATAGAAAACTGTAACTATACTGAGATACACTGTTAATAATGGCACGTATGGATGTGAGGCTTGGGGGAACGAATTGCAGAGTAGGAAAAAGAGTGTGGAGATAGCACTCAGAGTGCAAAGAAGGGCGCTGCTAAAATTAGTAAAGGGCTACAGAACGATATACACTGTGGCTCTGCCGGTGATTGTGGGGGTGGTGCCAGTGGATCGGGTAATTAGGATGAAGGTGCAATTGCACGAGGATAAGGTAAGAGGGTGCAAGAGAGAGGAGGCGAAGAGGGGCAGATGGAGAGAAGTGATGGAGGTATGGCAAGATCGATGGGAGAATGAAGAAAAGGGAGAAGAGACCAGGCTGTATTGGGAAAGAGTAGAAGACAGAATAATAAATCAGTGGATACAGTTGGACCACTATACCACGCAAGTAGTCTCATGCTATGGAAATTTTAGATTTAAACTAAATAAGTTCAGATTGGTAGAGTCGGAAAGTTATGAAGACTGTGGAGAAGTGGACTCTGCATATCATGCACTATATGAATAAAAGAAATATAAGGAAGTGAGGAGGAAGTTGGAGGGGGAATGTGAGATAATTGGAGTAGAGTATGCGAGAAAGGCAATAGTGGAAAACAAAGAATGTTTCAAACTTTTCAAAGGAATACGCAAGACCGTAGGAAATTGAAGGGAAAACAGGAGTTAAAAGAAACATAACACACGGACGAAATGGAAAAAAATAGGATGCAAAATGTTTCCTATAATGGGATGAGGGGACGCTTGATTGGATGAAATTGACAACAGGACACCGAGAGTAAAGAAATAAAGAATGAATAAGGAATTTTAGAGGAACAAAGTATAAAGACGAAGGCCTGATGAAATAAAGTCTGGGACTTGATCATCAGGGGTGGTGGAGGGCTTCGTGGAGGTCTCCCCAAACAAGTGTTAATAATGGCATTTCACTCTGAGTATTGAAATTGTTCTAATGCGTTGTATAACACCTTAAAATTAACTATGTACGTCATGTATCAAAAACAAATCTAAAATATAGGTTCTTTAAATGAATTAACATTTAAAAAACATATGTTAAACAATTACCAAATTGAATTATTTATTTATTAGTCTGCTGAAATGGACCTAAATTTACGGTATTTTAAATGGGATAATGTTTTAAACCGTTATCAAAAATGATAAATTAACAAAGCTATTTGCAAACATAATGAAAAAACGTCTGCATAACATATTATATACTTAACTAACAAAATCACTCTATGCAATAATCGTAGGCTAAATTGTGCGACGAACAAGCTATAGCGCGGCATTTAACCTCTGTTAAAACGCTTTAAATAATCGACGATTGCCAAGTATGCACGTTAGCATTGTAACGGTAGGTGAAAATGGCTTTCAAATATGAAACAATAATCTCTTTTGAAACATATCTCAGCAAACATATTTTTACTTTCGTCATATAACAAAATTTAATGTTCGTTTGTTTTCAATTAAACTTATGTTTCAGAAAAAAAAATTTCTCATTCGACAGTGTTAAGTTTTGTACATTAAAAGCACACTGTTGCCTTCAGCAACGTTTGGTCCTTCTAACTGTGAAGTTTCATAATGTTTGAACGATGTTTAGAGGTATAAATGACGTGTTATGTTACGCGGTGCGAGTCAAAAGCAGCGGTCTGGCCGAGTTTTGGCCGCTGATAGTAGCCTCAACCGGCTTCACCGCCCCGCATGCATTCAGTATAGGGAAGACCACTCTATATAACTCTGTCCTCTCATGTTTTAAGTTATCTGCGAAAAAACTAAATCTTTTTAAAAACATTACGAATCGTTAGCCGTTCTGAAACCGATTCAAGGTATTTCTGATGAAACTGTGTGCACATTTGTCTTGGTGCTGAATCGCATCTTTACCCGTTAACCACGAAACAAGTTAATTGCAGTTAATGCAACCATAACACGGGATTATTGTTCACGCTTGGCTCAATTCAAAACTATTGAACTGCATAATGCAAATGGGCATAATAGTGTATAATTGCTGTTACAATATGCATATACCGATTACAGGTAATAATAGTGGAAACTGAGTGCCACTGTATGTACTTAATGTGGTCGACCTATAGCCATGTTTGCAACTTTTGTATGTAGGTTTGGAATAGATTTTTTGTAGTAGTTGGTATTATTGTATATGAATTTAAATAGACTGCAAATGCTAAAATATTAACAGTTAGTTGAAAACTTTTATTGTCAATAATAGTTTCTGAAGCAACGTGTGAAGGGATTTTGTAGTAAATTTTGTAGTAATTTTCTCTTAGTTTACACTACCGTACGAATGGACGACGACGTGAATCACTGAATCCATTAATGACCGGCTTCGGTAAAACCCTTTACCAAATCACAGCCAAAGCTTTGACTTAGGTTTAACGAAGTCTATTAATCACACAAAGCTGATATTGAAAACTTGATTAGAACAGCCGTTGATTACACATCTCGGATTGTATTGATCGGATCAGTCTGCGGTGGAGATTAGTATTTGCTGTTGGATTCTTAACTTTAATTAGAATATTCAAATTCGTCAGTCTCCGTTCTGTTAACAAGATCGAGATTTCTATATTGTGAAAAGATTTAACTCGTTTTGGTTCGTTCAAAGGGGAATTTTAAATTATCTCTCAAATTAATGCGTACATTTTTGCGTTCAATTATTAGAAAATAATTGTAATTGAAAAATAGGATTTCATTCACGATTAGAATTTAAAAATATTTTGTGTTTATGAATTTAGGGCGTAAGTCATTCTTAAATATCTGTGCGATGACTTGCAAATCTGGCTATTTTGCTACTTCGTTTATCTATATATATAAAAGCGAAATACCACTCACTCACACACTGACTCACTCATCATGATTTTTCTAAAACTACCGAACGGATTGAAATGAAATTTGGTATGTTAGTTTCTCTAGGGCCATAGGTGCTTACTAAGAAAGGGTTTGAAAAAATTCGAAATTTTAGGGGGGTTTGGGGGGATCAAAGTTATTAAATCACGATTTCTTCAAAACTACCGAACGGATTGGATTGAAATTTGGTATGTAGCTTCCTCTAGGGCCATAAGTGTTCACTAAAAAAGGATTTTTAAAAATTGGAAATTTTAGGGAAGTTTGCGGGGTAAAAATTACTAAATCACGATTTCTCCAAAATTACCGAACAGATTGGAATGAAATTTGGTATGTAGCTTCCTCTAGGGCCATAGGTGCTCATTGAGAAAGAGTATGAAAAATTTCGAAATTTTAGGAGGGGTTTGGGGGGATCAAAGTTATTAAAATCATAATTTCAGATCTTTTATTATTATGACAATAGTGCTTTTATTATTTAAGATCTATATAAATAAAAGCCAAATACCACTCACTGACTGAACACTTAAAAGTAATACAATTACGTTAAAAAGACTGAAAATACCAACCACCACGGGCAATGCCGTACGGGTCAGCTAGTCTACATATATAAAGGCCAAATCCACTGACTAATGATTTCTCAAAAACTACTGAACGGATTGGAACGAAATTTGGTATGTAGCTTCCTATAGGACCATAGGTGCTCGCTAAGAAAGGGTTTTAAAAAAAATTCGAAATTTTAGAGGGGTTTGGGGATCAAAGTTGTTAAATCACGATTTCTTCAAAACTACAGAACGGATTGGAATGAAATTTGGTATGTATCTTACTGCAGGGCCATAGGTGCTCTCTAAGAAAGGTTTTCAAAAAATAATAAATTTTAGGGGGATTCGGGGGAGGGGGTCAAAATTACTAAATCACGATTTCTCTAAAACTACTGAACGGATTGGAACGAAATTTGGTATGTAGCTTCCATAGGGGCCATAGGTGCTCTCTAAGAGAGGGGTTTAAAAAAAAATCGAAATTTTAGGGTTGTTTGTAAGGGTCAAAGTTACTAAATCACGATTTCTCTAAAACTTCTGAACGGATTGGAATGAAATTTGGTATGTATCTTCCTCTAGGGCCGTAGGCGGTGATAAGAAAGGATTTTAAAAAATTCGAAATTTTAGAGGGGGTTTGTTGGGGTTAAAGTTACTAAAAATAAAAACACCGAACGGATTGGAATGAAATTTAGTATGTAGCTTCCTCTAGGGCCCTAGGTGCTCACTAAGAAAGGGTTTTAAAAAATTCGAAATTTTAGGAGAGGTTTGGGGGGTCAAAGTCACTAAAAATCCCCATAAGAAATACATAGTGTAATATATTTATTGATATAATATATTTTTTGTTAATATTATACATTTAACTTTGAGTTGTCTATCCGTGCAAAGCCGGATTGGGCCAGCTAGTTTATTTATAAAAAAAAAACTATTTTCCCTCACACAAAAACTCTGGCCTTACTGCGCATGCGCATTTACTCACTCTCCTACCCCAATACAAGTGCCTCTGTCCTAATCTATCGACATTTTCGTACCAATATTAGAGTGTACAATAATCTGTTACGCCGGTGCGGGGATTGGCGAGCCATGTAAGTAGGGGTGACGCTTATGATGTATAAAGAAATTTACTATATTATTTATAATTTGTATATTAGTATTTATATATAATTCGTAGTTTTAACTATTGTGTGTTTTTCTGTCTTTTTATAGTAACACCTGCTATTAACTTTTCTTTAAACTTCCACGTTTTAAACTAGCCCTTTTGGTTCCCTATCGGATGAAGGATAATAATTTTTAAAGTTTGTTCAACCCAGCATTATACATCAACACAGTAATATTGTATGCACATGTGCAGTTATTTTGAATCCAAATCTTTTTTAATATTTAAAATCGAATATATAGATCAAAAGATATGTACAGTTTTTAGATGTATTGTTAATTTTGTTTACAAAGTATATGCGTTTGCGAAACTAAAAATTTAATATTAATAATTTATGAATAAAGTAATTCAAATTTATCGCATCGTGATGATTTTTTCACATAATGTGTATAATAATATATTCTGTTAATACGACTGCTAAAAACAGGAACATCTCGTCTTCACCTGTTGACATTTTTGAACATACTGAATATAGTCAGATATAAATGTATGACCATGTGGCGCCACTTCGGTGTGTAATCCGTCTTACAATATATTAGGTATTAAAAAAGCTACTTTAATTTTCGATGTTTACGTATATTATGGTGATTACCTGTCACGAGGAAATTTAAACTGTCAGTCAAGAACAGGTATTACAAAGTTTCTTAACATATTTGACGATATCTATTCTTTACTAAGTCCCGTATTAGACAAATACTGCTTTGTAACTATAAAAACTATAAGATTTGTTAGTTATCTGAACATTGAAGCTCAAGTCCACTAAAGATGACGTCTGTGTAGTCGAAACTCTCTGATTACCGATTTAGAATAACCACTACACACAAACTACAGTAACAAGCAAACAAGACAAAACACTTTTAATTTTAACTCCATTACTATTCAACTGTTAAAAAAATCCAGTATGAACTGGATTCAATAGTACAAAACAATTTTACATAAAAGGCTCACCGACACTTGTTGCTGGAACTACAATGGAACGGATGATATCGTATTTCCGTTTACTTGCGGAATATGGTTCCATTCCCATTGAAGACAATACACCCTCGGGAGTTTTCCTTGTTTCTGAACTGCGAATCTTTGCACAAGGGTTGGGAATAATACAAAACGTGTTCATACTTTATTTCAGCTCAGCGTTTCCGATGATATTTTCACCGATAGCTTAGTTCTTTTACTGTAGGAATTACTTGCATGTTCATTAGAGAATTTCCGTAGGAAAAATGAGCTACTTCAGTGACTCTTATGGTGACACCTGAGGTGGGGAGTGGTCAATGAGCAGCGATTATGGTCTTTAGAACACGTTTTTGAATCCGAATTTCGTACACAAGTTGTTTTTCTGAATCGTTCAGACGAGTTAGTTTTGAGATTTTTGAAGTGTAAACTTCTACACTGACACCGACGCACTAATGTGTTTGAGTTTTGCATATAAGTGTAACAGATTGTCCTACTTCATAGGCTTATTCTATAGGCGCACCTCGGCGCTATGTTTACTGGCGTGTGAATCGGACTTTACCGTCACGCATTTTATGAAACGCTCTATTGTGAAACGCTCTATTCCGTCACGCATTTTCTGAAACGCTCTATTGTGAAACGCTCTATTCCGTCACGCATTTTCTGAAACGCTCTATTGTGAAACGGTCTACTATGTATAGTACACATGTGTATCCGTCTGTTTGAAAAAAGTTTTGGTTTTGCCGAGATTCGAACCGGCAGAGTGCATCACCATAGACTAGCGCCTTAGCCGGTTAGGCCACAAACACATTGTGAGTTTAGTATATTTTAGTTGGGTGTATAAGTGTAACAGATTGACCTACGTCATAGGCTTAACCCGTCAATGTTAACACAAAGTATAGTTTAATTCGTAATACCTCTGAAATGGATATTGAGCTTCCTCATTTCGTAAGTTTTGTTAAAAAGTTTACATTTCTCCTTCATGTTCTTAAACACACAGTTTGTGTCGTTGGGTTTTATCTAAATTAATAAATACACGTGAATATTCTGCACAATTTTGTTTTATGACACAACATTATGGCCCATCTGGTTCCCCAAAATCAATCAACACCATAAAAGTACCCGGTTCAAATTACCTGATGGTGGCAGCTGCTGATCCGAAGATAATGGCTTTGGTGCAAACTTCCAGTTTGTCCGCTGCGAGCGAAGCGAAGCAGTCCGTAATAAGAGTCCGCAAGGTCGACGAGCAAACTAACAAAGAGTTTTTCCTCACCAGCGCGTGTGCCGGGGCCTAAGGTGCAACAAATTCTACTAATACTAATATTCATACTCGTCAATTTTTCAAATAGTTGGTTGATAGTAAAACATATAAACTTAATTTTGGAAATTCACTCAGTTTAAATCAGCGGTTCAGCTGCGTGACCTAATTATTTTATACCTGGGACCGATGAATAAAATATTCTCCCGAAGCTGCCTGTCTCATTTCGATCTTTAAGAATAATTAATGTAAAGAGTTTTGAAGTGGGCAGCGTGGTATCGTTCTGATAAGAACATCCCAGGTTCGAATCTCGAGACCAGGTAACTTTACATATCTGTGGTTAGAGTTAGGGATGGTGGAAATAAAGCAAACGGTGGTTGGCTGCTTCCACACAGACGGGATATGACTAGTTATCTGGTCTCAGGTTCTGGATGTTTAGCCTACTGTTAATGCAGTGTTTTTGTGTATATCTATATACCCTCCTGGAAAAAAGATTCGCAACAACAATGTTTGTCTTAAATTGATTAGTTTAAATGTAAATAAAAACACTAAAACCCTTTTTAATTTATTTGTTCCTTATCTTATTTTAAGAAAGCAACAAAAATAATAAGACTTTTAGAGAGTATCATATTTTATTTTGGTAAAAAAAGAAAAGCTAAAAAAAGCCGATAAACTTTTAGTTCTTAATTCAAAGAAAAATTGATACATTTAATTTATTTGGTTTATTACCAATTTTCTAGTATCTGGTATTTCCTCCTCTTGCTCGGATTACTTCTTGCAGCCTTCACCTCATACTACTGATAGGGTGTTGAATCTCTTCTTTCGGTGTTGTCTCCCACTCCTCTATCACTGCGGCTATAAGGGATGCGAGAGTGGTTGCAGGGTTGTTTCTTCTCCTGATGCGTTTTTTTACACTTTCCCCACACGTGTTCAAT
The DNA here is from genome assembly GCA_018207615.1 of Philaenus spumarius. Lineage (NCBI taxonomy): Eukaryota > Metazoa > Arthropoda > Insecta > Hemiptera > Aphrophoridae > Philaenus > Philaenus spumarius. The sequence goes on from JAGFPH010004251.1 coordinate 61,201, forward strand.
AGGGTTGAGGTCTGGACTCTTGGGTGGCCAATCGATTGAACTTATGCCGACCTCCATAAGGTAACTACGTACAGCGGCTGCGGTATGTGGTCGAGCATTATTATGCATCAGTTTGAAATTTGGTCCCACAAACGGAGCAAACGGAACAACATGATCTTGCAGTATATCTTCCACATACCCTTGTGCTGTCAGAGCTGGTCTACGAAGTACCACGAGTTCTGTACGAGCGTCGTACTGTATACCACCCCAGAACATCACCAAGCCTCCACCAAAAGGGACCCTGGGTGAGAAGCAGGCTTGTGCAAAAAATTCGTGATGCCTTTTCCATACACGTTCGAGCCCATCTGGTAAAGCTAAACTTACTCTAGTCTCACCTAAGAAGAGAACATTCTTCCAATCATCCGCAGTCCATTGGATATGATTCCGGGCAAATCTAAGCCTCAAAGCACGTTGACGTGCAGTGAGAAGAGAACCTGTAGCAGGCCGTCTACTGTTCAAATCCACTTCTGCGAGATGTCTGCGGATGGTACGGCTCGAAATATTCACATTGCGCATCTGCCTGATCAAACCTTGTAGCTGCGTATTGGTAACCGTCCTCCTGCAAAGTGCGCTTAATGTTAGAAAACGATCATCATTTCTGTCAGTTACTCTTGGCCTGCCTTGAACTGGTATTCGGTCATCTAGTCCAGTCTCTGGAAACCGCCTAACAGCTCTTCCAATTGTGGAATGGTGTACTCCGAAAATCCTAGTCACTTTACTTTGCGAATGCCCTTGTCGAACCAAAATTCTAGCTCTGACCGTCTCAGCAATAGTTAAATGACGGTGTACATCCATAGTCATTTAAAAGAAATAATGAATTCAAGAATTATTACTAATTAAAAATGCACTGCATCACTCAAATCACTTCAGAATACTTAGAAATTACCTTTGGTTCAAACTCGAAAGACGGACAGGATTTGGACTTTTAACTGAAGATAAAATAAGAAAGGAGAAAGAGATCAGATAATAAACATTTTGCTACAGTATTAGGTGTATTTTTGTCTATTTAAATCATTATTGTTAGTAAACAAGTCATTATCAGTCCCGTGTTTCATTAACAGAAAGTTTAGTTTGTGTTGCGAAACTTTGTCCAGTAGTGTATATATTTTTTTAAGCAATGGACTATTTGAAATAGTTTTTTTTTCATTTTCCCCCAAACTTAAGATTTTTAGTCATTTAACACACTTTTCTCAAAACTCGTAAAACGTATATCAACAAATTGTTTACGGTAGTTACTTTGGATAAAGATTTAACCACTATTTTGTACCACACATCAAACTAATATATTTTTATTGTACCTTACACTTACATTACACTTACTTACGCCAGCAAGTGATATTACGTCGTAATGAATGCAAATCTATCAATGAGATGATCAAAGTATACCAGGATAGTTATTTTGGAAACACTACTTACTATCATAAAATATGTCCGTCATCCGATGCCATTTCAGCAAGTGGTGGTTTCGCCTAAATTAAAATAAATTTTTCAAAAATATTTAGTATTAGTACTAATGGAAAATCCTGCGTGCCCCGCACGCCAACACCGTTGGAACCTTTTACACACATAATGATGTTATCTTTTCTTTATAATAAAGGTGTAGGCTAATAGTAACCCCAAAGCTAAGATGGTTAAATGTTCAAATAAAATTAGTTTGTACATTTTATAACAGCAGTTATAATAAAGGTTAAAAGCACCAGAAAGGCTCGGGTCTACACTTTAATAAAAACCTAACCTAAAAGTTAGAAATACAAATAATTGCTTCAAAGTTTGAAATCAGCCGGTAATGGAAATATTGGAGCAAACAGCTGTTTTATCTGTTATTTTATTCAATTGGTTGCTATGGTAACAAATGTAAATACATGTGTTGGTTCATCAGTATAGGCCTAACCTAAGATTTTTTTTCCGGCTAAATTTACAAATATTGAAATAAATAAGGGTTTTATCAAAATAAATTATAGCCTATGGTACTCAGGGATAGTGTAGCTTTTTATTAGTAAAACAATTTTTTCAATCGGTTCAGTAGTTCCAGATATTACCCCTTACATATAAACAAACAAAACAACAAACCAATTTGACCTCTTTATAATATTAATACAGACTAGGGGAGACCCCTGCGTGCTCCGCACGCCAACTCCGTTGGAACATTCTGTACACGTAATCATGTTACGTTTTCTTTATAATAAAGGTGTAGGATTAATAATAACCGCAAAGCTAAGATGTTAAATAATTTTAAATGTTCAAATAATATTATTTCGAATATTTTATAACAACAGTTATAATAAAAGTTAAAAGAACCAGAAAGGCTCGGGTCTACACTTTAATAAAACCCTAACCTAAAAGTTAGAAATACAAATAGTTGCTTCAAAGTTTGAAATCAGCTGTTAATGGAAATATTATAGCAAACAGCTGTTTTATCTGTTATTTTATTCAATTGGTTGCTATGGTAGTAAATGTAAATGCATGTGTTGTTTCATCAGTCTAGGCCTAACCTAAGATTTTTTCCCTACTAAATTTACAAATATTTAAATTAAAAATGTTTTTATCAAAATGATTTATAGCCTATGGTACTCAGGGATAGTGTAGCTTTTTATTAGTAAAATTATTTTTTCAATCGTTCAGTAATTCCAGAGATATAACTACATACAAACAATTTTACCTCTTTGTAATATTAGTATAGATTTGGCTAAGTATTCACAATTCTTCATCCGGTGAAACAAGGTTTATTTTCTGCGATTGATTATGTAGTTAGCGTTAGATGTAAGTTACAACCTTGTCTGAAATAAACACTTAAATATACATTTCCAAACCATTATCATATACATACAGCCTCTATGTACGAGAAGCGACGGATTCCATTAGTGGTAAACCTTAATAATATAGTCATAATATACGTTGATTGTGTTCATTCTTCATATCGCTACGAAAATTACAATAACAGTTGGTCTGATGGGGGCTTTTCTGAACAGAAAGGAAAATGAACTGGAAGAAGGTCACGTGATCAACTCGAACCGTTGTCATGGTTACAGTCGAGGCTCTCCGACGCACACGTCACGGAAGTAATAGCAATTGTCAGTTTTAAACTGAAATTAAATATGTTTCTTGTCACTTTTTCAGTGTCTACTGAGCACGTTTTTACATTTTACTATTTTTACTTTCTCACTATACTGTAGTAGCCCATAGAGAAAGTATAGCGATCGCAAAAAAAATCAATTTTGAGGATTTTTGTGGAACTATCCGTTTTGGGACCCCTGAGTCCAAAAAAGTGGTTTTTACAAAATGATTGTCTGTATGTCTATATGTATACACAGCTCGAGAGAAAACTATTCGATCGATTTCGAATAAATTTGCACCAAACATGTCAATTAGACCTGTATAGATAAACGAAAAAAGGTTTTGAAAAATTTTGGAAAACAACCCCTTTTTTTAAAAAATAACCCCTAAAAGTCAGTTATTATTTTTTTATAATAAAACGTCTCTAACGATTTTGGTAAAAATGGGCTTATTTGGGTCCCTTAATATACCCTACCATGTGCCAAAAACCGCATCTTTAAAACAATTCTCGTTTAGATAGTCATAATAATATTAATTAGTTACTCTCCTAACATAGGCTTAAAATTGGCGTGCGAAGCAATGCCTTGTGTATTTAAAACTCTCCAAATACGGGGTTGGCGTGCGAAGCACGCAATGCACTGTGTATTGAAAATCCTCCCAATACGGGGGTTGGCGTGCAATGCACTGTGCGTCGGCCGCTTCTCATACTGTTCAGTGTCAAGCTCACATGCGTCCTTATAGCAGTGAACGTGTTAATAATTTAAATATGTTTGTGAGAAAGTATACGCCAGTTTCTGGTACCCTTTATTGCTAATCCAAATACCAGATCCTGTGTGACCAAAAAAACCTTAGCGGGGTATACAGGATCGGGTTGTATACATTGAAACAAATGAAAATTGTTAAGCAACTTTTTTTCGGATTCGGCTTAGTTTGGTCGCACTCCGCCATTTTTTTTTCTTACAAAAAAAAACTCACTCTAACTCCAGAAATAGGCAAGATATTGAGTTCCAAATATTTTATAAGCATTTTGTTTGTGCTATTTACAAGTGTACAAAAATCCAAGAATTCATTTTAATAATTTTCAAAATGGGGGTTGTTAAAAATGTTTTATGTGGAATATCTTGAAAACCGTTAATGTTACAAAAAATGAACAAGAGCCAAATTATTTTTCTTTTTTTAATAACAGATGCGCTATATTTTACTGTCACATTCAATATGGTTTTGCTTCTAAGGGATCAATGTTAAATGTATTCAAAAATTTTGATACTTTAACTATTCCGTCAATTTATATTTTGAATGTTATCATGTTTTCGAAGTTCCACATAGAAGAACACCATAGTTAGGTGTATATAGATAAGACACAAGAGAAACACACAATTTAATTATTCCAAAACGCTGGCTTTCTCAAACCTCAAAGTCACCAGCAGTTTCTGATGCCAACTGACAACTGTCTTCCACATAAACTTGGCAAAGACAGAGGAAGAGGCATTTTAAAAGGAAATGTTAAGCTACTCCAAGCAGGGCTTCTTTTATTCTATAGACGAGTTCATGGGCAGCCACCTACTGAGTGATGTTGGTGTATTTCATTTTTAGCGAATTTCCATAGGAAAAATGAGCTATTACAGTGGCCCTTATGGTAAGACCCAAGGTCGGGAGTAGCAAATGAGCATCGATCATGGTCCCCAGAACATGTTTATAATATATTATGCACTCTAACTTTCGCATTTTAAGTCCGATTTGGTCCAAATTTGGTACACACGTATTTGGTCTACGTCGCTCGGACGAGTTCGTTAGCCAAACAAATCAAACAATGGAAGCACGTTTTTTTGACAGGAAGTAATTATTTTTAGAGATTTTTTCTACGAGAATGAATTTTTTTTAGAGATTTTTTCTAAAAATATAAATCTAGGATGTTATTCTGCACATTTTTTTACGCGACCTTGTAGCTCGATTGGTTCCCCCAAAATTGATCACAATGTAAAATACCATAAAAGTACCCTGTTCAAAGCCATGTGGTGGATTTTACCGTGGGGTTGGCGTGCGAAGCACCCAATGCTTTGTATATTGAAGATACTCCCAAAATGCGGAATGGCGTGTGAAGCACGCAATGCATTGTGTATTGAAAATACTCCCAATATCTGGAATGGCTTGCGAAGCGTGCAATGCATTGTGCATTTCAGATACTCCCAATATGGCGTGCAAAGCATTTTGCAGCTATTCAGCACCGTCGTGAATAGAGCTATTTCCCATATTGTTGGTCGAAACCCTAAAACATAGGCCTATAAAATTAATTTTGGAAATTTGCTCGACTCACGTCAGCGGTTCAGCTGCGTGGTCGAATTATTATGTATGCATACGATATTGGGAAATTATTATTGAAACCCCTATGTAAGCAAACCGTCCACAGTTTGTAGAATAGGCCTATCATTCTGTTTGGAAACCAAATCATCATCAGATTCATCTGAAGAGTGCGTGTTTTTACATAATTGAAATTCACTTGACTCTAAACGATCATCAATAAATGTTTATAAAATATCTTCTTTGCAACGAAAACCTGAATCAGCAATATTTGTTATTATAATTCTACGGATGTAGTTTTTATTGAAATGTTGTAATTTTAATATATAAGATTGGTTGAGGCATAAAGATGTAAAAAAGGGAAAAATTGTTTTGTTGAATTATTGGTGTCACATTTGAATATGAATTTCATTAGTTATTTTGCTTTAGTACTGTATTTTATGGATTTTAGTTTTAAGTGATAATTTACGTTATTATCTAAGTAATTGCAAGGAAATGGGCCCATAGAGGTTGTCTGACCACGTGCATCTTTAATTATTTCCCGAAGACAATTCTGGTAAACCAAATTATCCGCTGGATCCGGAGCCAGCCTTGATGAGGCTATTTTGTAACTAACATTTACCTTATTCATAAAATTATAATAATTGAATTAACTAAATGAAACTCCCGGTGAGGTTACTGTGGCCATGCAAGGCCCTACCGAAGTATTGTGTTAATTATTATATCGCGAACTACATTGGGGTTGGTAATTTGTCACCAATGGCCCCCCACAAAGTCGGTAGCCCCGTGGTGCTTTACTAGCCGACCATAATGACAAATGTACCCGTTAATTATTAACGTAATCTCAAACGTAACCAATAAATGTCACTCTGGTTGCGGTCCTTCCACTGACTGCCTTTTCACGATATGCAGTCTTTCGTTACGCTTCACTAATGTCTGGCGCCAACTAGGGACTCAGTGGCTCCCTGAAATCATACGTATATACATAGATCTTAGGTCGCCATAATAATAGAAAATGGAGTCCCAGAATGATCAACTAACTTTCAAATACAATCTAATATTTTATACGGCCGTCAGTCAACCACAACGAAATACTGAGATAAACTATGCATTATAACTTATAAAGTGGAGGCAGGATGTTGGTTTGGTATGAAAAGGAAACGTCGTATGATTCCTTTGTTTGTCCAGTTCCTGTCAGTGTTGCCAAGTTTCGGCTGTCATATAGGTATAAAACGTATTGACCGTATATATTATTATGTATTATAATAGTTTAAATGTCCTATAACATATAATGACGCTTGCCATTCAAAATGTATTTTGTCAAAGGTAAAAGAAAAAGCAAATACAAATACAATATTTTTTGTCGTTACTGTAGGCAAAAGATAATGTAACCAGTTTATTGACAAACAACCGAAATCATAATTTATTTATAATTAATTGTCTACAACATTTAAAAATAGCCTGGTGTGTGAAAAAATTCTGGTAGCAATGTTGTGGGCGTGTGAAGCAAACAAGGGTATCCCCTAGTAGGCTAATAATAGACAAATAGTACAAGATTATCTAGCTTGTTTTCTTTAACAGACTTTTTTTTGCTTCGATTGTTAGCCAAATCTATCGATGCAACAAGTGGTTAGTACATAACCTGAAACCGAGTCTATTGTATCACACACAAAGCTGCATAATAGTGTGTAGTAGCTCTTATAATATGTATACTATAATTACTGCTAGTGTAAACTCGTGCCTACTCGATGTACCAAGTCTAGCGAGCTAAGATGAGCGAGTCTGTAAGGAAGTATTTTCTGTAGTTATAGTATTGTAATATTACGTTTGCCGCCAATTTTCCATCGGAGAGTTAACCAGGCGATATAATTTCAGAGTAGGTTTAGAGGGATATAAAAGTGCAACGATCTATGATAGACATTCCAGTAGGAAGCTTTCTAAAATGAACGGGGTGTGAGTAGTGAAGTGGGAAGTGCTTTGTGCATAAAGTTTAAAATTTCCCGTTCATCTGGTCTGCCCACTAAACCATTAACCTCTCTGTATTATTAAGCAGAATCCACAGAGCATTTTGCAGTGGTGCACCTTTACGGGATTATTTTTTCTACTCGTAACTCATATTACAGCTCTTGGCCTAGTTTTCTTCTCAATATATTCTCAGACCCCGTACCAACTCTGCTGACTAGAAACAATCACCTCAGTTATGTTTTAGGACGTTTATATACCCCTAGACATATAAGGTGGTATATTAATCACATATTTTGCTGGAGGTTGTGCTGCCCACGTTTCCCACTTTGTTCACGTCTTCTCTAAAGTGAGGTTGGGTATCTCAGTTATTGCGGTCGGTCCAGTTTTGCAGCAGCTTGATGTTATCTGTGCATCACACTCTCCTGTCTTGACAATGTTCTAAAGCGAGAATCCTTGCTTAAGCCCCGACTAAAAACGAGGGGTGTTATAACTTTAAGGGTTTGCTGTAGTGGCGGTCATCTTGGATTTTTATCCCATAAGAGCAATGTTAAATTTCAAACAATTTATTTCGTTTATTTTTTATCATAAAATTGTTTGCAAGGTCTCATTTTAAGCACAGTCACAATCCGTTTTGCAATTGAGTTTTTTTTTAAATGCTTTTGATTTGTTATGTAATTGACATTTTGTAAGTACAAAGTTTGAATTTTTTTCCTAACGCAATAAAAAATTGATAATGAAAAATAATTTGCAAGCCGGATCCGAAATTTTATAAAGAATATTCAGTTTTTTTTTCAACACTCAATTACAAAAGATAGACTTATAAAATGGTTTGAAATGAGGCAATGTCAAAGCGTTCAGCTGCAAGAAATTGCACTGTTTAGATAGGGATACAGTGAGAAGCGGTTGCGTTTCCAGTTGCTTTCTCGTTTACTGGAGCAGACCCTTAAAATGTGTATCTGTGTATTTGTGTGTCTGTGTAGCTGCAAGAAATTGCACTGTTTAGATAGGGATACAGTGAGAAGCGGTTGAGTTTCCGGTTGCTTTCTCGTTTACTGGAGCAGACCCTTAAAATGTGTATCTGTGTATTTGTGTGTCTGTGTATCTATCTGTGGCATCTTAGCTCCCAAAGAGTGAACAAATTTTGATTTAGTTTGAAAAGTGACTTGATTGAGATTGTTCTTTGCTATGATTCAAAAAAATTCTTTCAGCCATTCGGTTATTTTTAATTATTAATTTGATTTCAATACTTGTGAATAATCGTTATTGATTTTGCTTGTCGTTTCTTCTATTTAACCCCCGACGTAAAAAAAGGGGTGTCATAAGTTTAACGTGTTTATCTGTGTGTCTGTGTTTCTGTCTGTGCCATCGTAACTCTCAAACGGGTAAACCGATTTTGATTTAGTTTTTTTTTTTTAAATAAAGGTGACTTGATCGAGAATGTTTTTAGCTGTGTTCCAAGAAAATTTGTTCAGTCGTGCGGGGGTTTTTAAAATGTTAATGTTTTATACGAGTACCCGTTTCTTTTGCATGTTATAAAGTGTGTAGTATGATAGAAGTGGCAGCGACGATGCAATGGAGTTGCAAGTCTTTCTTTCATCTCGCTTTGTTCTCAACTCCGCTGATAACAAAACATCGCCCCAATGGTGTTGTGGGTCGGTCATTATACTAAGCTGCTCTTTCTGTCCCGTCTAGTATGGACAAAGAACGCGTTGGCAATGCACTACGGTCCAGGATTACTCCGTAATGAAGGCAAGTTGTCCTCTACGCTTACATCACCGCGTTAATTTTTGTGTGTCCTCTAAAGTGGTCCAGGCAGACAGTTGCTTTATAAATCTGTTCATCTTCCGGTCCTGTCTTTGGCCTATCCTATCAGCAAAACATCTAAACATTCAGGTCCAGCGGACTTATGCCTGTAAGTATATCATCATCCCCATTCAAATGATTAGATCAACGAGTTCATCAGCAGTTTACGAAATACTTAAAAGATAATTATATCCTTGGTCCATTTTAGTCGGACGGGCAATAGCCCTGAGACAGCACTTATGTGTCAATATACGATTAGCCATGGACTGTAGAGACTACAATATTAATATTTTTAATTTGTAATACATTACCTGCTTACACGCTTCCTCAGCAAGGGTTAAATTAATTAAATTACAAGTGAAAAACATGGACCAAGACCGGGATTTGAACCCAGGACCTTTGCCTTTCCGGGGCAACACTCTACCACTGAACTATCCTGATCCTCCAG
>JAGFPH010004251.1:90807-107634 GCA_018207615.1 Philaenus spumarius
TTGAAGTGGATTATGGTTAAAATAAGATTCTCATGATCAGATCTGGTATTAAAGCGCTTATCTATACTTATAAAAGCCAAATACCATTGACTCATTGACTCATCACAGTTTCTCCAAAACCACGAGGCCTACAAACATGAAATTTGGCACTAATACTCTTTATAGGCTCTAGACGTGTACTAAGAAAGGGTTTCCGAAAATTCGAAACTTTAGGGGGGTTTTGGGGGGTCAAAGTTACTAAATCACGATTTATCAAAACCTACCGAACGGATTGGAATGAAATTTGGTATGTAGCTTCCTCTAGGGCCATAGATGCTCACTAAGAAAGGGCTCGTTAAGAAACGATTTTAAAAAATTCGAAATTTTAGGGGGGTTTAAGGGGGTCAAAGTTACAAAATCACGATTTCTCTAAAACCATCCAACCGATTAGAATGCAATTTGGTATATAGCTTCCCCTAGGGCATAGGTGCTCGCTAAGAAAGTTTTTAAAAAATTCGAAATTTTAGGGGAGGTTTGGGGGGTCAAAGTTACTACAAAAAACCATCGAACGGATTGGAATGAAATTTGGTATGAAGCTTCCTCTAGGAAGGGCCCTAGGTACTCGCTAAGAAAGGGTTTAAAAATTCGAAATTTTAGGGGGGTTTTGGGGGTCAAAGTTACTAAAAAGAAACACCGAACGGATTGGAATGAAATATATTATGTAGCTTCCTCTAGGGCCCTAGGTGAAAGAAAAGAAAAAAAAAAAGAAAGAAAAAGAGTCCTCTAAGAAAGAGTTTAAAAAAAAATCTAAATTTTAGGGGAGGTTGGGGGGGGGTCAAAGTTACTAAAACTCCCCATAAGAAATACATAGTGTAATATATTTATTGATGTAATATTTTATTGTTAATATACATTTAACTTTCATTTGTATATCCGTGCAAAGCCGGGTCGGGCCATCTATTAAACACATGAGTGTTTAATGTTAATGCAATTTATTTTATGTATGCATTTATCGCATTATAATTATTATTTATTTAAGGATACTTCTACCTTTCCGTTTTTAATATGACTTAAAAATAACATTACACAATTTTAGCTTCATAGCTTTTATTATGGTAATTTAATTTATATTTATTTTATATGGGTAGCTACCAAATTTTAATATCTTTTTATATACTCTTCGCCCTACTGGAGAACTTTAAATTATAATATAATTTAAGTGACCTACGTCTCTGTTCTCCGTTTCTGTTGCTTTTCTTTACACTACTGCTGTTTCGGCTTTTTATTCAGCCAATATGAAATATTATGTTATTCAGAAACAATATGAAATCCATACACACGGGATTGCTACATCGTCAGACATTTTAAACGATAAACAGAATTTCCAATCATACCTATTGTTTGACCTTCAATCAAGATTAGAAGAGCCAAATAAATAAGTTTCATTATATCAACCGCAGCCGGGATAGTAAGAGAAAGCATGTTACTGCCTAAAAAAAATAATTAAAGTGACTAATTACATGTTAAAATCAGTGTTGCGAATGTTTGTTAAATGTGTTGTAAAATTAAGTGTCAAAATATGTCGAACTTGTTAAATGTGTTCTTTAACAAAATTATGACGAAGTACAATTCTATGGATACTACACCACACGTGACCATGGCCGAATGAAAAGCCGTAGTGTAAATAAAATCAACATAAACGGAGAATATAGACGTAAGTAGCTTGAATTATATTAATATTTTTGATTGCACCGATCATACTCTCTAAACAACCCTGGTACTAATATGTGTAAATTGTGAAATATTTAGTGAAATTATTTGAGTAGTCTTTGACCGTATAGAAAAAGTAAATGAGTTATTATTTTATTTTAAGGGTAATTATACCATTTCGTCCCTTTGACTTAAGCAATTCAATTGCAAATGGTTTTTATATTACTTAAAAATATTACACAGTCTTGCAACTTATTTTCTGTAGTGTAATACTACTAGTTCTTTTCTTCAGGTTTTATAAACTTTATATACAAATTTTACTCACATGTGAGTACGTCATAATTCAACACAAACACACACATACACACAAACCAAACACGAATCATTGCACATATAATTAAAAACAAAAAAAAAGTTAAAAATTGTTTTTTAAACATTTGGCTTTAGGCTACGTTGACGTTGCACCGGTCACTGGTTGACTGAGAGATTACATCCGTTATCTCCATCATCAATACAGGTAGCAATTGCGGTGTTGTACAGGCTATTCGATTTAAAATATAATTGTTCATTGAGAACTAAGCTACTCTGGTGCAAATTAGCTTGGTAAATTTCAAATTCTTCCAATGTATTCATTAGGCGACCTTTTTTACATAAATGCAAAGGGATTAAATTCACTGTCAAATTGTCATAGCTGTGATCATTATCAATTAGGTGTGAAGCATATTTTGAGTTGTTAATGTGCAATGTCTTTTTTAGGTAGATGTTCTTTTATCCTTGAATTTCCTGCCGGTTTGTCCAATATAAAATTTATTGCAATCGCTGCACTCGAGCTTATATAAACACCGGAGCAATTTTCAATTCATTTTGTTGATTTTGGTTGCAGTTGCTTTTTTAATATTATTGCTCGTTCTGAATGACACTGTCACATTATGCTTCTTGAATACATTTTTCAAATAAGTAGGCAATAAGTTGGTATATTCCGCGGAAATGAATTTCATTGGTTTTGTTTTATCTCTACTTTTACTCAGGTGTTTGTGAAGTAATTTATCAACTATTGTTGTACTGTATCCATTCCTGCTTGCTATGTATTTTGTTGTTTGCAGCTCTTCCTGATAATGGAGTTCACTCATGGGTATTGTTATTAGACGGTGTATAAATGAATTAAACGCACACATTTTTTGTGACCGTGGATGGTATGAATTAGCGTGAATTACCACATCAGTAATTGTTGTTTTCCTACTCCATTACTACATAACTACGTCAACAGTTTAAACACCAATATACAATTCACAAGGATATAAATAACAGGATTAACTATCTGGACTTAACCATTATAAAAAACTGAAATTAACTCGAATTTAAAATATATAGGAAACCAACAAGGCCGTAGTCAGGAAAACTTTTCAGGATGGGTCAGGTCAGGACCAGAATTTGAATTTAAACCCTTTTAACGTGTTCACTGCTAAGCGCAGTGCATTGCGCGCCAACCCCCATATTCTGAGTACTTTCAATACACAGTGTATTGCGTGCTTCGCACGCCAACCCCCGTAATAGGAGTATTTTCAAGTCACAATGCATTGCGTGCTTCGCACGCCAATTTTAAGCCTAAGTGCTATGGACGCACATGTACGTCCACATTAAAATATTAGTCATTATTACGTAGAAAAGTTAATAAATTAAAATATAAAACAATTTCTACTCATTTAGGCTATACATATACAAAATTAAAGGTCAGCTCCTTGCATAGGAAATGCGAAATTTGCTTAGCAGTGAAAGTGTTAACACACTTGACAAATGACAGATTTCAATGGTAGATAAATATTCCGAAGCAAATGTCAAAGGTTGTATTTCTGTTTTTAATTTATGTGAACATTATTTTCCCGACGTTCTCATAGAACATATAGAATTAGATAAATTAGTGGTACTATACATTTGCAATTTCTTTTTTGTAAAATGTGTTCTCAACTACCTATTTATTCCTAATAGTAAGCAATTAATAACCTGTTTTGATGTTATAATTAAATATAGTTTTCCAGAACCTTGTCCATTACTTTGAAATGAAACAAGATATTGAGCTCTAGTTTGTCCCATTCTGTTTCTCTTTCAATAAGCTTTACAATGGCCTTGTATTACATGACCTATCTTTACATTTAAAATTGTAAACCCTTTCCCCCGAAACGCCCAAAAATCATAGAGTGTCCGATATCAGAAATGACAAAAACTTTGTCCTGATTCAAAACAATATATGTTCAAAGTTTTGTTAACTCATTTTCAGTAATAAAAATAATGAAGGGACTTTATGAACACTCTGTATATAGATTAAATAAACAGATGGAAATGTATGTCATAACTTCAGCACAGTCTGGCTCGTTAATTCATTTAGGTTAGTCCTGTACCAAGCACAACATGTTGGACGTTTCATTTGATGCGATGGCTTACGTTGCTATTTAAGTGACAAACGCTACAGCCAATCAAATTCAAAATTAAGTTAGGTGAGTCTGAGATAGTTAACGAATAATCACAAGAGACTTGTATGTGGTATATTTAGACCTTCTGACTGTTGACGTAAAGCAGCCGTCTTCGTTTACCACCTCTAGATACTAGCGAATGAAATGGGATGATTATACAGGGTGGTTATAAAGTCACTAACCCTTTTTAACTTTTGTGTTTGTTAAAACAAACAAATATCCTTTGAAGAACGATACTAGCTTAACCCAAAGTATCTTTTGAAGCAATCGGAAATTTTCAGTGTCCCCTAAAAATGAGGGATTTCGGGGGCTACTCAAAATTTTTAAATGATAAGTATGGGCATGTGATATCTCATTTTAAAGGTCTATTTAAGACTAGGAAAATGACATAAAGAAAATAAAAATCGGACCACCCAAAACAAAATGGCGGCCCTAAACGTGTAGAAATAAATCGACATAAAGTTGCTAATACATCGAAAAGGAAGAGTTTTTAGAAAAAAATTCAAGAAACAAAAATGTTTATTTCAAAGTGCTTGACCTAACATATTGCTTCCAAATCGATTTCGTAAATTTTATTTTTTACAAATTTTTTTAAGATGTAGGAGTCGACTTAAAATTTTATCAATACCTCCTTCTCCCTAAAAGTTGTAGAGCATCAATCCTTGAGTTCAAAATGTACCGATTTTTCTAAATTGAGCTGATTTAGAAATTTTCTTAACTCATAAAGCAAAATTGGGGAAAACCTTAAATTCACCTAAAACATTGCTTTCAAATCGATTTCGTAAATTTTATTTTTTACAAAATTTCCCAAGATGTAGGAGTCGACTTAACCATTTGGAAATCGATTTGGAAGCAATTTTTTAGGTCAAGCCTTTTGAAATAAATATTTTTTGTCTTGTGAAGTTTTTTCTAAAAACTTCCTTTTCGAGATATTAGCAACTTTATGTCGATTTATTTCAACAAGTTTAGGGCCGAAATTTTGTTTTGTGTGGTCCGATTTTTATTTTTTTATGTCATTTTCCTAGTCTCAAATAGACCTTTAAAATGAGGTATCACATGACCATACTTCACATTTAAAAATTTTGAGTTGTACACAAAATCCCCCATTTTTAGAGGACATTCAAAATTTCCGATTACTTTAAAAAATACTTTGGGTTAAGTTAGTACCCTTACCCAAAGGATATTTGTTTTTTTTAACAAACACAAAAGTTAAAGGAGGGGGAAGTGACTTTATAAACACTCTGTATAAGACTTAGCATCTCTACCGTGGCTTCGTTCTCAGGTATGAATCTGTTTCGGATCCAGGACCTCATCTGGGGGGCGAGGCGGGGGGGAATACTTCCCAGGTATGCAAAATAACTGGTAGGTTTTGGTGGGTCCTCAGAAAATAAAAAAAAAAAAAATTACGCAAAACGTTGAATTTGAATGGAAATATTCTGGTTGTCAACAATGTTTTACTTGTTAAATTCTTCGTTTTTGTATTTACTGATGTCTAAAAACTTTGGTTTGGCATCGGCCTTCGTACAGCGCAATTTTGATTGTTTGCTTGAGATCTCACTCGCACTTGTGTTAAATATGTCAAAATATTACACATTTTACGTCAAAAGATTACTTTTTGTGACGACTCCAATGAGTGCAGCTTTGATTTTGGGACATAAGCCCCGAAACGAGTAAGAAAAAGAAAATACAAGTTACAGATGATGTGATATAGTGAAACAATGATTTCGAAACGCGTGCAAAAAAGATTCCAAGACATTTGAAACTTAAATGTAAATGAATCTTTTTAGCGACTTCACAGCACAAAGATGAAACTGGTTGATAAAATATCAGTTCTTGAATCAACAAATTAGAGCTTGATCGAAGTTGACAGCTTTCCGCAAATTACTGTCAACGTTTTCCATTATAATTACCGGGTTTTATTGCGTTACCAACTTTTGAATATGAATTTAATCACGCTGTGTCTGCAAGCCGTCGTATGAATGCTAAACAACACTCGTGATTGAATTAATCACCATAAAATTCCTTGTAAGTCTGATGTTTAATGGGTGACTTTGAAATGTGTTACAGATAAACAGGGTAAATTAAGAGAATTATTACATAACTCTGGTGCTTGTAGCAAGGGAATAAATTTGTAATTGCCCTATACCGGGTGAGACGAAGCCTTTAACATGATTGCCATCATAGTTTCAAGTTTCATGATAGTGTCAAACCGTGTTGGGAAGGTTTCATTCTGCAAGGCCGTTTCAAAAGGGTGAACCAAATATGTAGATGTTAAAAAAAACCAAATAAATAGATCACCAAGCTGAGCTGCCGACGTGAGTTAAGAGAATTTCCAAATTTTAGATTATTAGCGAATTTTCATAGGAAAAATGAGCTATTGCAGTGGCCCTTATGGTAAGGTCGGGAGTAGCAAATGAGCACCGATCATGGTCCTCAGAACACGTTTTGGGGTGTCATTAAAAATCATATATACGTATATGTGTGTTTGGTTCAAATTTGGTACACATGTTGGTTGTCCAAGTCGCTCGGACGAGTTCGTTAGCCAAACAAATCCAACAATCGGAAGCACGTTGTTTGACAGGAAGTAACTATTTTTTGAGATTTTTCCTACGAAAATAAATTTGTTTTTGAGTTTTATCTACACATATATAAAGGCAGGATGTTATTCTGCACTTTTTGTTTTTTTACGTGACCTTATAGCTCGCTTGGTGCTCCCAAAATCGAACAAAACGTAAAATACCATAGGAGTAACCAGTTCAAGGCCATGTGGCGGATTCTACCGTGGGGTTGGCGATACCCCCAATACGAAAATTTTAAAGTAGATGTGATTGAGGAACCTACTCTAAGTAAAAATACTATTTTATTAAGATTTAAAAAATGTATCCGCCATATTGTATCCGCTATTTTGAATGTAACTTAGTATTTTTTAAATCGTAGGTGGTCATGAGAGAAAACCAACAGTGAACTTTTCACATCCATGTCTGTAACCGATTAAAAATGGCGGCCAAAAAACAACGAAACCGTGTTTTCCAATTTTGCCCCATTTTGCTGTACTATTTTGTTTATATTAATTATTATTATTTTTGGATTTAGAATTGAATTAGCTTCCAAACGATAAGTCACACAACGATATTTGGGAGTATTTTAAATTTTTGAGTTACAGCCATTTTGATTTTTTCAAAATTGATTTCGAGTTGTTCAACCAAATATCGTTGTGTGGCATATCGTTTCAAAGCTTATCTAATTCTGAACCCAAAAAGAATAATAATAGATATAAAAAAATAATAGTACAGCAAAATGGGGCAAAATCGGAAAACATGATTTCGTTGTTTTTTGGGCGCCATTTTTAATCGGTTAAATATATGGATGTGCAAATTTCACCGTTTCTCTCGAAATTCTACATCGAAATGATATATCACATGACCACCTTTCTATAAAAAAAAAACCAAAGTTACATTCAAAATGGCGGATCCAAGATGGCGGATATATTTTTTGAAATCTTAATGAAATAGTATTTTTACATAGAGTAGGTTCCTCAATCACATCTACTTTCAAATTTCTCTACGTACGAAATATTAAACCGTTCCCAGACTTTCCTAACACCCGGTATATACAAGTTCCAAAAACCACTCAAAACACACTAATCCACTTATACAGAGGATTCTTGCTGATTTCCTTGTTTGTTCCTTGCCCCCTTTTCTTTACAACTATCTAGGTAGTCGGACAGAGGAACGGTAACAAAGAGGATATTTTCAAGGGCGAACAATATTAGTATGCTTTTAGTTAAAACCCAAAAGGGATACACCTACAATGTCTATTGTATTGAAAATAGAAGGATATTTGTTATTAAAAGCGATGTGCTTTTGTCTTACCTCTTAATTGAAAGAGAGAGATCGACGGCCAATCCTTTTGGTCTGATTAAGAAAAAAATTATTTTTAATTCATTTTATGAATTTTTAAACAATAGTATTTATATTTTAAATTTACATGGAAACAATATGAAGATTTCTTAATAATTCAAAGCTGATTCTCTGAGATTCAATTATAAATAGAAACTGAAACACAAGTTTACGAATGCACGTGTCAACTGTCTCGCAAGCTGGCTGTGACGCTACTAGCCAACATAAAAAATCGTCCCTTCCACTTACTCTACAATTCGTTCTCATTGAATTGGAAGGTGTTCAGAGTAGGTGAACGGTAAGAGGGTAATAATAGCAGACTCTGAGACTTATTATTTCAGTCCATCATTGTCCGTCATTCCGCTTTTCCTCAATCCACAAAGCCACTGACTGTACTCGGACCAATACAGTCCGATTGTTTTTTGAACTCCGGGATTGCTGTTCTACAACTTTTAGGGAGGGGGGGGGGGGTAGTGATAAAATTTGATGTTGGAAAGTTACAGCACATTGAAATTGGGTAAAACACAGTTTTTGGCAAAGTTGGAAAAATTTGCTGTTCTTTGGATCCCCATAAAAATCGAACTACTGAACCAATTTTGAACTTTCTTTTTTTAATCAACGCAATATTTTGTCTTCTTTAATTTACCACAGATCTATTTTTTACATAATATGGACCGTTTTTTAGTTATAAGCGAAAAACTAGAAAATGTCCGAACAATTTGAGAATTTTTGTCTCCCAAAAGTTGTCCCCCCCCTTTCCAGGTCACAAAATTAGATTTGGCATACCCACACCATACCAAACGATCCTAGAAAAAAAATCTTTTACTGCAATTAATGTAAGCAGAACCCCTTCTTTTATCCTCTATATTTTATTTACAGAGATAAACTATCTTTCATTTTCATTAACGAATGGAGTAGAACACTTGAATAGTTCTAGTGCTTAAAATCTATAGCAAAATTTACTGACTATGACGGTTGTTAGAAAGTTTAAATTGATCTCTTTATTGTGGAGTGCACGCGCGTTATTAAATGCATCCCTACTTAACAATGCATCTTTGTGATATTTAAATCTGACATCAAACTGTAAATAGTCTCGACTGTGTAAACTTTGAACAGTAATTAATTATTTATAAACACACAATGTATTCAACCATTTAGATTTTCCCAACCAAACCCCTCAAACCTTCGTGTTTGAGGTTTGTCAAAACGTTGTACTAAACCATTGTGACATTTTCGTGGCGGTGATCAGTTGGAAATCACGTCTATGTCAGGGGAACGCAAAACGTCTTGACTCAATTCATTCCCTCCTCTCTACATACCGCAAAGTACCTCCTTCATTGAAATTTCAGGGAACGTAATCTTCCTGAAGACGTGCGGTTGAGCGTCTAAGGGAAATTTTAACTGTACTGTATTATAGATTACTATTTTCTGTGAATCAATATTATATTATTGAGTTGATTTTTTTTACCGAACATAGATTAAAGTATGTACAGACTGACTCTATTTAGCGAAATTTATTACACAAGGTGTCTTATAACCATTCTACCAAACTTTACCATGCAAGGGTGAATCCACACTGCATCGAACAAAACAGCCGGAGTCAGTTCGAAACTGAAGGCTGTTTGACGCAAACCAAGAGGACGGAATAAGCACGGTAGTAGAGGAAACACGTTCACACTAGCACGGTCAAACGTTTTGTTTGCCTCAGTCTTACCCAGTCACGCCTGGTGTTGTTTGAAGAATCCCGGTATAAAGCAAACATTTTGCTATTGAAGGGATGTAAAAATCTTTCTTCTTCTATTCTAGCCTGTATTTAACAGTATTTTATATACATCATTATTATTTATTGTTTGTTTTACAATTCGAAACAATTGTTTAAAGTTCAATTTTAATCTTTCAACTGCCGGTTATTTGTAATTTGTTTTTTATACAAATATTTACTGTTTCCATGGGTTCAATCTTATCTTCTAAAGCGAGAGATAATTGTTTGTCTGCTAAATGGACCTGGAATCTCCGTCTAAGGATTTTTGATTTTTTGATTTTATATTAGGCTTTTGGCCACGAGAAATCGATTGGAAATGGTCACCAGTCTGGGAAAATTCGTTTTCTACGTCTTTTTATTAAATTAAAAAGTGAAATTTGTCCATTTTAAACAATACAAAGCACAGCTGATGCAAATGTTTTCAATGTCATTACAATAATCATCTGCTTTCTTTTAAACTGTATATTTTATTAGAGGTAAGCCTAATGTTGAATCTATTTATAGTTACCATGGCAACGAATACATAATAAACATACCCTTTATTTAGTTGTTTAATGTTATAGGCCTAACCTAAACGATGTTCACGGAAATTTGCAATAATAGTAGTTATTGACGTGAGCGAACTAGGCCCTAGGAATAAATCGATATTGAAATAATACTTTAATTTAGGCCTGACTTATTTCTGAGGCATAGCGTTGAGATTGTGGTTAATCCTTTAAACTGTATTTTTATTACAGGTAAGCCTAATGTTGTATATACCCTTTATTTAGTTGTTTAATGTTATAGGCCTAACCTCAAAACTCAATAATCCAATATTTATTATTGAAATCATAGCCCTGCTTATAATCGAGCTTTAGCTCGGTCTCCAGGTACTGTTATTTTAATAAAGGTGTAAAATTAATTATAACATCAAAGCTAAGATGGTAAACACAGTTAAATATCTATTTATTGCAAACATTCAATAAAAATAAAATGTTGGTTCAGTCTATGCCTAACCTAAAATTATTGTGTGTACGTTTAATTTATTTTACCTGTCTTAACGGCAACATACATACAATAATTTTAGGTTAGGCCTAAACTTAAAATTACTTTCTAGGCCATAATGTTAGAAAGCCTTAGTAAATTTTACGATTTCATGTAAATAATTTACAAAATATGTTGGTAATTAAAAACGTAATACTGTAGTAGGATACTTGATAAATTACGTGTTTTACTAATAGCCGAAACGGCCGTCAAGTAGAATATTGTAAGTTAGTAGGTAACAGCATTTATTTATTAAATCAATATTCGGAATATAATTATAAAACTTATATTCATAATGTCGCAGTTCAAATAACAATGATTTAATAGTATCATTGTAACTTCTTCTTTTGTTGTACGGATGCACCCAAAATTCATCATCGGTCATAACGGTAGTATATATAATATTTGATATTATATACTTTTGACACTTTAAAAAGGGAGAGACATATCTACAAGCAAATGCCTGGAAACTTTAAGTGAACTGTTCGTTTCAATGTGGGTTGGGAATGTTTTAGTCAAACTGAAACATTTTGTTTCGGTTTGCTTCAATCAAATTGTTTGGCGCAGTGTGGTTTTCAAGGCTGTCTAGCAAATAATACAATATCACATTTGTCTTTCGTTTCTTAGTTTAGAAGTTGTCTGTCTGTATGCGTTTTTTTTTAAACAAATTATTATCTAATATATATGGTATAAGGTCAATTTATGAAACTCGGCATGCAAGTTTATCACATTGATTTACTCGAATGTGCAACATTTTATTTCGCTGAGATTATCCGTTTCAAGATGGCGGTGGTTAAAGCTTTTAAAAGTTGATGAGTATACAGGGAGTTCAGAAAAATGGTTCCAAGAATTCATTACGTGATTCCCCACATCAAAATAAGATGAAAAGTTAGAATAAACATAGGTCCAAAAATGCTCGGTTCTGTCTAGCCGCCATTTTGTTTTTTGTACAAAATAATTCATATCTAGAGAAATATTTTACTGTTTGAGTTCAATCTTCGGTTGAAGTTTAATCTAACAATGATCTATCTTCAGAAAAATAAGCGATTTTATCCAACCAAGCGTTTCAAAATGGCGGCTGATTGAAACTTTCAAACCTAAATTACTCAAAAGTCGTACATTTAACAAAAAAAAAAAAAAATGATGAAAGATAATAGCTTAGTTAAAGATAATAACAGCATAAGTACGTACAATATTGTTGTGTTTACCTTGTTTGTATAGGATGCAGGGTTGAACAAACCAATTATTACACAATAACTATTATCCTCCATCCGATTGTTTTGACAGTTAAACCATCCGATCGGGAATCAAAAGGGCTACAAAAAAGGTATCTTGACATTTTTTGTTAAAATGTACGTTTTTTAGTAATTTGGGTTTGAAATTTTCAAACAGCCGCCATTTTGAAACCCATAATTGGATATAATCGTTTATTTTCCTTGATATGATAGATCTATGTTAGATTAAACTTCATGCCAAGTTTGAACTCAGTCAGTCAAACTGTTCTCTAGATATGAATTATTTTGTAAAAAATGGCGGCTAGACAGAAAACGAAGCATTTTGGACCTATGTTTATTGGAATTTGCTATCTTATTTTGTTGTGGGGAATTACGCCCTGAATTCGTGGAACTTTTTTTCTGAACACCCTGTATAAAAAACTAAATATTAAGATGCAAACAATTTAGACAGTTTAAAGACAAATTCAATTATGCATAATTTTGTTTTATAATTAACTCAACTAGGAACTAAGACAAAATAATTATCAATTCTGGTTAAAAGTGGTTTTTACTGATGTCTACATTCACGGAAAGGAATCATGGAAATCACTTTCACCTATGAACGTAAAAAATCTGTTTTTTAATCGTTTCAAAATAGTGGCTATAAACGTACAAAATCCGTTCATTACCGTTCCATAATTACGTCCATAAATGTGAAAATAACAGTTAGGCTATACCATGCAGTCGTTAAAACCAAAGTTTAAACTGCGTTCGAATATGTAAAACCAAACATTAGAAAATAAACATTCAACAATCTGAACAAAGATTTTTTGATGTGCACACATCGCGGCACGGTACATTTGTTATAGTTATAACAATGTACAAAGCCCCCCCCCCCCCCTGCCGATACGTATTCCACGTGATTCCCCGGAGTTTAGCAAACTTTTAAATAGAATCAAGCCTGTTGCTGGTAATACAATGTGAAACCCTGATATCCTATTTCCTTTCACTTCCGGTTTACTAAATGGGATTCCATTCCCGACTGCAGCTGGATATTTCCATTCCCTCGGGAGCTTAGCGGTTTCCAGATTGTGTGTGAATGTTTGCTCTTTCTGAAATAGTTTAACTTGTACAACAGTATTTTGATTTGCCGGGAAGTGAAAATATTATTGAAGTTTTGTGAATATTTACAAAACTGTCCAGCATAATTTCACAAAATGTGAACCCATTTTCACATTTTTGTTTTAAATATAACAAAATTAGTTAGCCCCGTGAAAAACACAGGCAGATTATCAGATACACATCACAAATAGGCTTACATCATTAAAAAAATACTTAAAAAAAAAACACAGACTTTATCTAAGCCTACCAAAATATGATGACGGGGATTTTTAACTCGGTAAATGTGTACAATTATAAGGATTATAAAACTGAGCCTATTTGTTCAAAATTTTTATTTATATACATCATTATATATCTAAATAAAGATAAAAATATTATCTTTTAATATATTTTTATTTCACATTGATAGATCAAATGATTTAGAAGTTATTAATATTATCGTAAAGAAATGAATAATTAAATATGTTTATATGTTATACGGAGATGTACGAATATTTCCGAAGATAAAGGAATGAGTGTCTTCTTTAAATTTGTATAACCTAATATATAATATTGATAATAAAAGTTTGTATTTATATTCATTTTATAACCTTAAAGCAAATCTTATATTTGTAGCCTATATCAACTCATATTAAAAGAAAAACCTCAACTTCACAACACTTACAATATTATTCGATCGTGCAAATTGTTTTGGTATTTTAAGCGATTTTCCAAAGGAAAGATATGAGCTATTGTAGTGAATCTTCAGGGATCAATATTCATAAATAAGCATTTATAATTTGTATTCAGAAATCCGTAGTATTCATAAGCCAGTATTCATAAATCAGTATTTAAAAATAGATATTCATAAATGTAAATGTTTGTTCAGAAATATGTATTTAGAAATCAGTGCTTAGAGAACAATATCAAGAAATCAGAATTCATAGATCAGTATTTAAAGTAGAATTCGAAATTCGGTATTCAGAAATCAGTATTTAGATATCATTATACAGAGATCTGTATTCAAAGATCATCATTCAGAGATCAATATTTATAAATAAGTATTCATAGATAAATATTTGAAGTAGTGTTCAGAGATCAATATTATTTAGAAATCAATATTCAGAAATCTTTATTTATAGATCAGTATTCAAAGATCAATATTCAGAAGTATAATTCGAAATTCGGTATTCAGAAATCAGTATTTAGAGATCAGTATTTAAAAATCGGTATTCATAAGTCGCTATGTTTGTTCAGAAATATGTATTTAGAAATCAGTGCTCAGAGAACAATATCCAGAAATCAGTATTCATAGATCAGTATTCAAAGATCAATATTCAGAAGTATAATTCGAAATTCGGTATTCAGAAATCAGTATTTAGAGATCATTTTACAGAGATCTGTATTCAAAGATCATCATTCAGAGATCAATATTTATAAATAAGTATTCAGAGATAAATATTCAGAAGTAGTATTCAGAAATCAATATTATTTAGAAATCAATATTCAGAAATCTGTATTCATAGATCAGTATTCAAAGATCAGCATTCAGAGATTAAAATTTAGAAATCTTTACTCAGAAATCAGTATTTAGAGATCATTGATACTGATTATTAAATCAGTATTTAGTAATTAGTATTCGATTGATCAGTATTCAAATATAAGTAAGCTATTATTTATAGGTCAGTATTAAAAAAGAACGTGAAGTGATCTCTATTTTAAGTAGAACAACAGAAAGAGGTACTTACCTCTTAATGGCACCAATATTTTAAGTGCTGTGACAACTTCTTCCCCATCCAACTAATGTATATAATCTGTGGTTATTAATCGTGCTGTATCTGTGCTGCGACGCCATGTCACTTGGTATAATCTCTTATTTTTATCCTTGAAAGAGATTTATTTACTCCGCATTTGTCATACCTGACTGTTATCTGATTAAGTGACATGGAGAAGAGATTTATCGCTTGAGCGGAATGATTGACTCAGTCGATTACTGAAATAATATATAGTTATCATTAACAGTAACTAATTTTGAATCCAATTATTCAAACTGTTTTGAATTTAAATAAATAAATATTAATGAAAAAAAAAACATCTTATATTTGTTGTGTTGCAAACTTGTTTTTCAGCCTGTCGGTGCTAAGTTATTTTATTGATCTAATCACGTCAATTAACAAAGTTAAGGGAATTAATTACAATTACTATTTTTTATTCGCATTTTAAAAGGAAGCTTTTAAAATTGTAAAAGAATTATAGTAATGGGCTATGCGCTCTTCTTTAATTATTTCGACCCACGGTTTTGCGTTTTCGCTCTTTTGTGACAACTTAAAAACGGATTTAGATATTCAAAAAGAGATTTGACCATCGTTTTTTCCTTCCAATTTTACATTAAAACCATGTATCACACGACTATATTCTATTTGAAAAAAAATTCATTGCAAGATAGAAGGTGGACAGAAATTTCAAACTCACAAAAAAGTGGTTATTTTATGGTTGTGAATAACCATTTATTTCTACCTCATAGGACTCGTACATTTTGAGATATTAAGCCCGTTTCCTGAATTTTCAAACACCCTTATGTATTATAAATGTAATATATTATATCTAAATATTATGGTTACGACAGCATACATAACTTCTGGTTGTGTGCGGTAAAACTTTACGCACCAAAAAAATTAAGAAAATGTAATTTTTGTTCTATAATGTTGGCGAATACGTTGTTTTGTGTAACGGATCTTAAACCCCTAAAAAACCTGAACCAAACTAACTTGAACTCTACAATGACAGTATGTTTTTAATTTTTTTTACGGTTGGTAGCATCTATTTTCAGAAAAATCCAGCAACGTTGTTATAATATCGCCTCAGCAAAATGTCTAAAAGTGGTCTTTGTTAATTCACCTATTCAAGTTTTGTTGTTTGTTCTGTAATATTTGTTGTAGATTGTTAAAATTTGATTTCTCGCCGTCAGTGAAATGCATAGTTTCTTTCCGTTCAAATTGATCGTCTCTCTTTTCCGCACTAATATTATCTGGAGAATTTTTTTCTAAAAAGAAAACTTTCTAACATTATACCTGGTCTTCAAAACAAATAGTACATAATAAACACGAAAAAATATCTGACGCAAAGTGCCTAGTATTCAGGGATCAATATTCAGAAATTAGCATTTATAATGTGGATTAAAAAATCCTTATTCAATAATCAGTAGGCCTATTAAGAAATGTGTAGAAACAATATTTAGATAGCAGTATTCATAAGTCAGTGTTCATAAATCAGTATTTAAAAAATAGTTATTCATAAATCACTATTTCATAAATCAGTATTAAGAGATAATAAATATGTATTCAGAGATCGGAAATCATTATTTGAAAATTAGTGCTCATAGAACAATATTCAGAAATAAATATTCAGTAATCTGTATTGAGAGATCAGTATCCAAAGATCAATATTCAGAAGTAGAATTCGTAATTTGGTATTCAGAAAATAAGTCAGTATTTAGAGATCAGTATACAGAAATCAGTAGTCAAAGATCAATATTCATAAGTAGAATTCGAAATTCTTTATTCAGAAATCAGTATTTAGAGATCGGTATACAGAGATCAGTATTCCAAGAATACTGCAATATGAAGCATTCAGAGATCAATATTTATAAATCAGCATTCAGAGATCAATAT